>CAUYPK010039572.1:0-26275 GCA_963574355.1 Loris lydekkerianus | reverse complement strand
ACTTTGATTGCATTTGTTAGATGAGGCCCCTCTTATAATTGTGTCCTGCCCCCACGAGGTGTGCCATAGCTGTGACCTCCCCTCCCTTCACTCACCCCCATATCCAATATCCTCATATCAGAATTGAGTACATTGGATTTTCGCTTCTCCATTCTTATAATGCTTTTTTAAGAAGAATGTGTTCCTACTTAGAGACCTAAAAATAGACCTGCCATTCGATCCTATAATTCCTCTTCTAGGTTTATACCCAGAAGACCAAAAGTCACAATATAACAAAGAGATCTGTACCAGAATGTTTATTGCAGCCCAATTTATAATTGCTAAGTCATGGAAGAAGCCCAAATGCCCATCGACCCACGAATGGACTAGCAAACTGTGGTACATGTATACCATGGAATACTATGCAGCTTTAAAGAAAGATGGAGACTTTACCTCTTTCATGTTTACATGGATGGAGCTGGAACATATTCTCCTTTGCAAAGTATTCCAGGAATGGAAGAAAAAGTATCCAATGTACTCAGCCCTACTATTAAGCTAAACTATAGCTTTCACATGAAGGCTATAACCCAACTATGCCACAAGACTTTGGGGAAAGGACCAAGGAAGGGGAAGGGAGGGGGGAGGTTTGGGTGGAGGGAGGGTAATGGGTCGGGCCACATCTATGGTGCATATTTTTATCTATAATAAAAAAAAAAAAAAAAAGTGTTCCACCTCCATCCAGATTTCTGTTTTGGGGTTTTTTGGTTTTTTTTTTTAAACAGAGCCTCAAGCTGTCACTCTGGGTAGAGTGTTGTGGCATCACAGCTCACAGCAACCTCAAACTCTTGGGCTTAAGCGATTCTCTTGCCTCAGCCTCCCAAGTAGCTGGGACTACAGGCGCCCTCCACAACGCTCAGCTATTTTTTGTTGCAGTTGTCATTGTTGTTTAGCTGGCCTGGGCCGGGTTCGAACCCGCCAGCCTCAGTGTATGTGGCTGGCCCCATAACTACTGTGCTATGGGTGCTGAGCCTCATGTTTGCTTCTTAGAGTTATGGAATACTATACTTCATCTTGGGGGCTGTGTTGTAATTTTATAGCCAGATCCGTATCCTTGCTTGCTTTTATCATTTCTCATTTTTAGTTGCTATGAATCATGGAGTAGTAGCCATAGATGCATATCTTTGAACATAAGCTACAGGTTTATTTGTAGAATACACTACTAGGGTGGAAATGCTAAGCTCAAGGGTAAGTTTGTATAGATGAAGGTGAGCTGACCATTAAAGAAGTTACCCAACTTAGTGTCCTGCTGGTAACATCAGAGAATGCTTTTTGCCTGGCCGGTGAATGAACAAAAGTCAGACCTTATCATGCATTTAATGTGAAAAATTTCAGACATTTCTATAATAAAAATAAAGATTAAGACAACAAATCCTGTGAGCCCAGGTCCCAGTTTTACCTGTCAACTGGAGGCCAAGTTCCTCACCCACTCCCAGATTATTTTGAAGCCAATTTGAGATGTGAAATCAAAACATCATTAATATTTTGGCATTAATACCTAAAAGATAAGGACTCTTTAAAAAAAGTAAATAGGCCAGACGTGGTGGCTCATGCCTATAGTCCCAGTGCTGTGGGAGGCCGAGGCAGGTGGATTGTCTGAGCTCAGAGGTTTGAGACCAGTATGAGCAGCCGTGAGCCAGAGTAAGACCCCGTCTCTACCAACAACATCAAAAACAGCCGGATGTTGTGGTGGGCATCTGTAATCCCAGCTATGGGGAGGTAATGGGAAAGAGCATCGCCAGAGGAAGAAGAAAATGAACAAAAAAAAAAAAAAGTGCTTCAAACTAAGAAGAATGAACAAGCAAGCTGAAATTAAAAATTAAAAAATAAAAATAAAAAAAGTAATCATAATACCATTCCCATACCTAAAAGCAGGACAATAACTTCTCAGTATTACCAAAGTCAGTGTTCAAATTTCCCTAATCTTCCTATACTGTTAAAAATTCTATAATTTATTTGAGTCGGATCTAAATAAGGCAATTAGTTATATCTCTCTTTTTGTTTTAATGGCCCCCCAGTTATATGTCTCTTAAAACTAACCCTCTTTTGAACTTATAAAGTAACTAAAACTTTTTATTATGAAACATTTCAAGTATAATGAAAAGCAGATAGAATGATATGGTTCCTAGCTTTCATTTACATTTCTTTCACTAAAAGATTGAATACTATTCCTAGGTTTAAAACCTTTTGTATTTTCTGTGAACTGCCTGCTCATGACCTTTTCCCTCTTTCCTATTTTATTTTGCCCTTTTCTTATCAATTTGTAAGAGTGCTTCATTATTAATGAAGTTAGCTGTCATACATGTGGCAAATAAATAGGCATTTCTGGGTAGGGGAAAGTCTTAAAACTTTCTTTTTTCTGAGATCTTGTAACATTTCTTGTCTATACTGCCCTCGGGTGCTCACTTGATCTCTCTCTGGTCTTTGTATTTAATAAACACATACGTAGTTGCCTTCAGGTTGGGCCCTGTCTCATTGGCTCAAGGTAGAAGCCTCTACCTTGAGGCCAGGGCTGGTCTTGCAGGAGGGGCTCAGAGGATGGACAGTGAACTGAGACATAGCCACAGCTTTGTGATACATTGTCAGGACTGACAACTACACCTTGTGGAGACTTTCTGGGGATGCTCTTTGTGTTTCCTGCAGAGTGGAAGCATAGCAGTCAGAGGAAGTCCCAGTGAGAAATGGCATTAAATCCTAGCACTGGCTGTTAAATTTGAAAATTATGCCAGAACTTCGTGAAGGTCCTCCTAGGATCTTCCAACATGCCCAGCAGAGCTTCATTTGGTTGCAACAGTGAATTAGATTATGAGAAGCCAGGTGTTCTCACCTGAAAGGCTGGACCTGTCCAGCTGGGGGTGGGCTGTGAGCAGGGTCAGTGCTCCGCAGTTGTATTTGTGGCCTCTTTTGCTGCTTCTAGAGTCACAGACGAGACAGAGTTCAGATGCTTAAGCCCCAAAGACAGCCAACTGTGTGTTGGGTGTGTGTGTACATGTGTGCTAGTGTGTGTGTACATTTGTGTATGTGTGTATGTGTGTGCATGTGTGTACGTGTGTGCTTGAATGTACACGTGTATATGTGTGCATGTATGCATGTATGTGTGTGCCTGTGGCATGTATGTACATGTATGCACATGTGTGTATGTGTGTGCATGTGTGTATGTGTGTACATGTGTGCATGTGTGTACGTGTGTACGTGTGCATGTGTGTGCTTGAATGTATGCACGTGTGTATGTGTGTGTCCATGCGGCATGTGTGTGCATATGTGTATGTGTGCCCACCTACTGTAAAGACAGAGGAAAGGAGAGGATTGTCTTAACCCAACAAGGACTGCCAAAGGACAATCTGTACAAGTTGCTTCCTACCTGTGGGCTCAAATAGGATGAGGGCTGTGATAATGCCTTCAGTTTCCCCAACTCTGGGGATGCAGGACAGAGCCCACAGAAAAAGTATAAGGGAGAGCTATCTGCTGAGCCTGGGATCTGGACCTTGCTGGTGGCACTGGTGACAATCGTGATAACAGCTGCTGGTGCACTTTGTGTTCAGAGTCTGCCAAGTGCTGAGCTGTGAACTCTCTGTGTGTAGCATCCTCACCAACAAGGGCAAAGCTTGGTGTCCTGGAGTCCCAAAGGGATGAACAGGTGATAAAATTGAGAGAAGAGGGCACAGTGTGGGAAGAAGAGCGGAACAGCTCAAGAGTTGGAGAGACATTTAGGGGTTGCGAGGGCTGCAATACTCCAGTCAGAGGGAACAGCCCTGGCTGATTTTTGCTATTTGGGCCTAGAGTTGCTAGATCTTCAGAATTTTTCAAGAGAAGTGGAGAGCCTAGAAATCTTTTCAATTTTTTTCTTTTTTTTTTTTTGCAGTTTTTGACTGGGGTTGGGTTTGAACTCGCCACCTCCAGCATATTCCCTACTCCTTTGAGCCACAAGTGCTGCACTCTAATTGGTTTTATTAAGGTATATTATTTTATTAATGACGAACAAACTGTACATGTGCGCACAAACTATACACATTTTTTGAGACAAGGCCTCACTCTGTCGCCCAGGCGGGAGTGCACTGGCCTTCACGCCAGCCTCCCACTCCCAGCCTCCAGTGACCCTCCCACCTCGGCTTCCCAAAACTCTGGGATTACAGGCATGAGCCTCTGCCCTGCCCAATATGCATGTTAAATGTACATATAGATCAACAAATGCATATACCCCCATGACCACCACAGTCAAAATATAGAATAATTCTGCCAGCCCAAAAGGGAATCTAGAACTTTCTTTTTTTTTGGCAGAGGCTGGGTTTGAACCCACCACTTCCAGTATATGGGGCCAGCACCCTACTCCTTGAGCCACAGGTGCCACTTGGGATTCTAGAACTTTCATGTAAAATTTTCCTAGATTTTATTAATAAATGTTGGAAACAAGCTAACTTTTTTTCTGAGACAGTCTTACTATGTCACCCTTGGTAGAGTGCTGTGACGTCACAGCTCACAGCAACCTCAAACTCTTGGGCTTAAGCGGTTCTCTTGCCTCAGCCTCCCAAGTAGCTGGGACTACAGGTGCCCGCCACAATGCCTGGCTGTTTTTTATGGCAGTTATCATCGCTGGTTAGCTGGCCCAGGCTGAGTTCGAACCCGCCACATTCTGGCACCATAACCACTGTGTTACGGGTGCCGAGCTAACAAGCTAACTTTTAGAAAATGCTGTACAAGCCCAACAAATGTGTCCTGAGAAGCTTTTGTTCTCTGAGCTCCTAAGGAAGGGGCTTTATTGGTGATAGCCTTGTACCTGGGCCCCAGTTCAGACTCTGAGGTGAGATAAGGGCCAGGAATCATCTCAGGGCTTCACCAGTCCAGGGCTGAAGACACCCATAAGCAACCTGGGGATCCAGCAGGAGTCAGACCACATAGACATCACTTGCAAGCTGAGTGTGGGGCTGTGTGGAGCGTGATCTCGGGTACGAGCTTCACTTGCCAGGCCCCACACTAGCATGGGCCATTCAGATTTAAGGCACTGCTGCCGAGCGCTTCTCTAGGTCATGGGCTGCTTTAACACCAGTGGCTCTTGATCTTAGAGGACAAAATCCCCAGTGCTGTTGAGTATCTACTGTGTGTTGGGCATACTTCTTAGGGCATCCACAAATTAACTCCCCAAATCCTCCCACCGACTTTACAAGGCAGACATTATCACCCCCATTCCATAGATGAGAAAAGTGAGATGCAAGGGAGTTAATGGTCTTGGCCAAGGAGTGAAGGCGAAGTTCAAACCCACCAAGTCTGGCTCAAGAGTCCATGCTCTTGGCTACACTGTAGACTTTGAAGGGGTGGCTGTGGGATCCGCTTGCTCAGCTCCCAGGCAGACATGAATTAATCACAGCACTCATCTCCTGAAGCATGGACTTATTATTTGACTTCAGAACCAGTAACCATGACCAGCTGATCTGAGTTGGCATTTTAAGATTAAGTTTATATTCCATCACTTATTGAGGTCTAGCCCAATTAAGACCCCTTCACACCCCTTGGTCAGAGGCTGGGCACACCCTCACCAGCACGGGAAAGCAGCCAGGTTCTGGGTTTGGAGCTGAGTGTTAAGTTTTATGATCTTGAGAAGGCCTCAGCTTTCTCCTCTCTAAAATGGTAATAGCAGCATCTTTTTCTAATGTCACTCTGAAACTGTGTGAAACAACCTCAGTACCTTTGTCTTCAGTTCACAGAGGGTGCTTAACAGGTGTCTGTGGCCTGAATGATGATGATGGTGATAATGATGACTGTTTTTACGGTTGTTATTTTAGAACCAAGAGCAAGCAGAAGAGAAGGGAGCAAAACCAAAGTGTGCACTGAGCCCCAGAGGTGTGCACGTGGACACCACAGGGCCTTGGCAAGGTGAGTGGGCCCCGTTTGCTTTATCCTACATTGTATACCAACAATACCACCCACAATATGATTACTTTAATTTTTTTTTTTTTTTTTTAGTGATAGGGTCTCCATCAGCCAAGCTAGATGCAATACCACAATCAGAGTTTGCTGCAGCCTTAAATTCCTAAGCTCAATTCCTACTCTGGAGGTTCCTTTAAGCCTCCAGAGTAGCTAGGACTGCAGGCATGCACCACCCTGCCTGGCTAATTTTTCCATTTTTTTTTTATAGAGACAGGGTGTCACTATTGCCCAGATTGGGCTTGAACTCCTGGCCTTAAGCAATCCTCCAGCCTCGGCCTCCCAAAGTGCTGGGATTATGGGAGTCAACCACGGCACCTATATTATGAATATTTTTTTCTTTGTTAATAAATATACTACTTTTTTTTTTTATTAAATCATAGCTACTTACATTGATATGATCATGGGGTATCATACACTAGCTTCATAGACCATTTGACACATTTTCATCCCAATAGTCAACATAGCCTTCCTGGCATTTTCCTAGTTACCGTGGCATGACATTTACATTTCACATTTGCTGAGTTTCATCCTTACCCTTGTAAGATGCCCCGTAGGGAGACTGTGTGTTAGAATCGGGGTTGCACGACTGCTTAGTGTCTGTGTGACTTAAAGCAAAAAAAAATTTTTTTTGAGACAGAGTTTCACTATGTTGCCCTCGGTAGAGTGCCCTGGGGTCACAGCTCACAGCAACCTCAATTCTTGGACTTAAGTGATTCTCTTGCCTCAGTCACCCAAGTAGCTGAGACTACAGGAGCCCGCCACAATGCCCAGCTATTTTTCTGTTGCTTAGCTGGCGTAGGCTAGGTTCGAGCCTGCTAGCCTTCGTGTACGTGACCGGCCCCCTACCCACTGGACTACAGGCGCTGCCTAAGCAAATTATTTTTAACCTCTCTGCCTCGGTTTTCCCGTGTGAATGAGAATAATAATAGCATCTTCCCCTTAGCATTGTGCTATTTACATTGGTGCCTCTCAAACCCCCAGTGCCTGTGCATCCCCTGGGGGTCTTGCTTAACTGGCAGGGTCTGAGTTACCCCAGTTGGGCTGGGGTGAGGCCAAGAGATTCTGCATTCCCAACAGATGACAGCTGGCCCTTGATCCACATTTTGAGTCTCAAAGGACTACCTTGCCCTGGGAGCTATAATGAGGCTCTTGGAGGGCTATGGAGGGTCTTGAACACTAGAGTGACAGATTGCTATCATGCAAAAGCTTCTCTGGCTATCTGTGGCAGGAGGCCAGCCATTTAGAGATGAGGGTCCTGAGTGGGAGTGGGGTATGGCGCATGGGGGCCTGCAAGGGGGCAGTAAGGGCCCTTAGGGTCAGGCCACTCAGCAGTGGGAAGACTCCCTCCCACCATAGGTCCTGTATCCTCCTCCCTCCCTGCCTCTCAGCCCTCTGGAGTCTCTGCTGGCCCCGTGTCCCTGTTTAACATCTTAGCACACCAAGAAGAGGGAGGCACTAATGGGGGCCCTGGGTCTCCTGGACAGACTTGACCTCTTTCTCACAATAACACAATCTTACAGACAAAACTGAGGCCAAGAGAGGGGAAGGACTGCAGCACCTAGCCTGGAACCAAGGTCAGCCTGACTCCACACCTGAGAGTTGTCTTTACCATCATCCACCCCCAGCAAGGTCAGATCAGGGCAAGTGTTGACATCCAAATTAACAGGCGAGAGGGTCGGGACTCCAGTTCCCTCTCCTCACCCCACCCAACCCTGGGAGGGAGTTCAGACTCCAAGGTAATGACAATACAGCGTGTCCCAATTGACAGGGTGCTCTGATCCGGTAAGCTCAAGCCTTGCCCTGGACAAGTGTTATAAGGGAACTGAGGCAGAGGGCTCTGGGACACCGCGGCTCGAGACGACACAGGCCCCGGGGGGCTGGGCGGGGTCGCAGCCGGAAGCCCCCCTCCCCGGCCGGCCGCCCCGCCCCGGCTAAGGCCTGGATGGCGGGAGGCGGGACCTCCCGGCGGCGCCGCTTCCTGGCTCCCCACCCCGCCGCCCGCCTGGCCACGTCACCGCCCGGAGGGGAGCGCTGGAGGAGCGCGGCGGCCGGAGGCGCTGGCAGGGCCGGACACGGAGACGCCGGGGCCGGGGACGTGGTAGCCGCCCCGGCCGCCAGAAAGTTACCTGGAAGTTTGCTGGGCGTGGGCGCCACGCCGACTGACATGACCATGAACGTGTTCCGAATCCTCGGCGACCTGAGCCACCTCCTGGCCATGATCTTGCTCCTGGGGAAAATCTGGAGGTCCAAGTGCTGCACCGGTGAGGGGCGCCCCGGGCAGGAGGTGGGGGACCGGCCGCTGGTCAGTCCCAACGTCCCCCTTCAAGGCGGGACCCTCCACTGAGTCTGCTCTGGGTGGGACTTCAGCTTACACGTCCTTAAACTCTTTTTGTATAGCTCAGCTTCTAAAATCAGTGTAAATGTACAGTATCAAAAGAACTTCGAGATTGTGGGGAAGAGTGGGTTTGTGCCTACAGTGATATCCCCTCGCCCCGTGTTGGCATTGTTTTTGGCTACTTGGAAAAGGAGGGATCTGAGGAGGAGCTACACCTCTCCCTCCCACCAGTCACCCCTGTTGCTCACTCCACCCTCACTGGGGAGGAGTAGGATAAGGGAATATGCCCTCAGGAAGTGGCCCCCAATTCTCAGGATCTTCTCTTCCCTGTTCCCCCTAGACTTCCCCAAAGGCTGGGCCATCTTCGCTTCCCTGCAGGCGTGTGGCACGGGGGCTGTGATGTGGCAGGAAGGGCAGCAGAGGGGCTCAGGTGGGCGTGAAGCAGCCACTGAACAGGAGTCTGGGGAGGTCCCCAGGAGTTTCTGGTTTGCCCAGCAGTCTGGCTGCTCTGCTGGAGGTTTGGAAAAGTTTTAAGGCTGGACAGGTGGTCACCAAACAGCCACAGTGCAATCAGAGGCTACCTGAGCTTCCTGCAGCCATCTTTGTCCACTGGTGTCCTGGAGGTGTCCACCCCATGCTTGGCACTAGGGTGGGGAGATTACAGTGATGATGAGCTCAGGCTCCCTGTGGGGGCTGAAGAGGCCGAGAACAGCCCCTGAAGGTATGGATGGAGAGAGCAGCTGGGGGCCGGGCCTGGGAGGGTGGGCAGGGAGGGAGTCGTGCACTCTCAGGGTGCAGCCATACATACGTGGCCGAGTGCAGGACATGTCCCAGGAAGGATGAGCAGCCTGATTTGGGGGTGGTCCAGGAGGGAGGGCAGTCTGTATGTGGGATGTTAAAAGGCCTTTTTGTCAAGCCAGGGAGTTGGGACTGAGGAGCAGAAGGTTGGGAGCAGGGGAGGGTCTGGGAGGGGTGCCTGAGGCAGGTCACTTTGGGAGCTGCGAGAGAAGAGGCAAAGCAAACGGGCTTGGAATGGGGGAGGCTTCAGCCTAGAGGGCTCAGCAGGGGTGAGGGGCTGGTTCTAGACCTGGAGGCCGTTTGGGTTCTCCAGAGGGACAGGAACTCAGACCCTTCAGGTTCCCCTCAGAGGAAGTGGGTCAGGAATACTGGGGGGGTGATGGGACAGAAGAATCAGCCTGGACCTGTCTCTGCACTTCTTCCACAGGGGGCCCCTGGGCAGGGTGAGCATCCATGACCAGGAGGGGGCGCTGTTATCCAACTGGCTCTCTGCCAGATGCTGTACTTGGCCCCTGGGGTACCAAACCCTGGGATACACCCAGAACTGGAAGGCCCTGGCATGTGATCACAGCTGCAGGAATGTCTGAGGTAGTAAAGGGACAGAGGAAGAAGAGAGGCAGTCTGAGGGTTATTTGTAGAGGACAGGACTTTGGGCAGCAGCGTGGGTGGTTCCACAGGCCAGGGAAGCAAGTGGGCAGTTCTGAGATTGGAGAGGGTGGACAGTTGACTTTCATATGCAGAAACAGGGGGGGTGTCGTTGATGAGAGCGTCCAGACTGGGGTGGGGGTAACTGGGAAAGAGGAAGGCAAGCTGTATTCCCAGCTACTTGTGAGGCTGAGGCAAGAGAATCTCCTAAGCCCAGGAGTTGGAGGTTGCTGTGAGTTGTGTGACGTCATGGCACTCTACTGAGGGCTATAAAGTGAGACTCTTGTCTCAAAAAAAAAAAAAAAAAAAAAAATTGCCCGATTTTTGTATTACAAAGAGTAAATACAGGCATAACTTCTACAACTACAAAAAAGGTTTTGTTTGAGACAGAGTCTCATTATGTTGCCCTCAGTAGAGTGCCGTGGCGTCACAGCTCACAGCAACCTCAAATTTTTGGGCTTTAGTGATTCTCTTGCCTCAGCCTCCCATGTAGCTGGGACTACAGGCACCCGCCACAATGCCTGGCTATTTTTTTTGTTGCAGTTTGGCTGGGGTCAGGTTTGAACCCACAACCTTTAATATACGGGCCAGCACCGTACCCACTAAGCCACAGGCGCCGCTCTTTTTTTTTTTTTTTTTTTTTTTTGAGATAGAGTCTCACTATATCACCCTTGGTAGAGTGCTATGGGGTCACAGCTCACAGCAACCTCAAACTCTTGGGCTTAAGAGATTCTCTTGCCTTAGCCTCCCAAGTAGCTGGGACTACAGGTGTCCGCCACAACGCCCGGCTATTTTTTTTTTGTTGTAATTGTCATTGTTGTTTGGCAGGCCCGGGCTGAGTTCAAACCCACCAGTTCTGGTGTATGTGGCTGGCACCCTAGATGCTGAGCTACAGGTGCTGAGCAAGAAAAAAGGATTTTTTTTTTTTTTTTTTTGCAGAGTTTGGCCAGGGCTGGGTTTGAATCCATCACCTCCGGTATATGGGGCCGGCGCCCTAACTCCTTGAGCCACAGGTGCCACCCCAAAAAAGGATTTTTAATGTTTACATTTTGGAAGATAAAATAGAATGCTGCCTTGACCCCAGCCTCCCTCTGCCTGCTTCTGTCTCCCTGGTGAATCAAAGCTTTGTAGAGTCAGTGAATTGTTCCTCCAAAGATGGAGCTTTGGGGAGTGTCGGTGGAACTCTGAGGGTGGAGTGAAGAGAAGCCAAAATCCCCCCACGGAGCCAACTCACACCACCCCTGGTATCTTCCCTGGAGCTGGAACCCGGCAGGCACTTGCAGGGCAGCTGGGAACCCAGTGTTCGGTGTTTGTGTCTTTATTTGGAGACTGGGAGGTAGATTGAAGCCTAAAGAGCAGCATCTGGACTCCTCAGGTGATCTGGTGGGAAGGATGAACTCCTTCCCTTTGGGGAGCAACAATGGCCTGGATGAGGGGTCTCAAGAGGCCTGCCCAGCTCCAGGAGGTGTACTTTGAGTGGGTGGGGCTTGGGAGTCTGTGTTCTCATTGTGTCCCCCCCTACCCCACAGGCATCTCTGGGAAGAGCCAGATCCTTTTCGCCCTGGTCTTCACCACCAGGTACCTGGACCTGTTCACCAACTTCATCTCCATCTACAACACCGTGATGAAGGTGAGGGGTCAGGTGGTGAGTGGGGGCCTGTCAGAACCCCACAAACTGAGGCCTTCTGCTTGGGCATTTAGGCTGTGGGTTTGAATCCCGGCTCTGCTGCTTTGGTGGCTGTGTGACCTGGACTTGGGTCACACAGGACTTTGTCCTCCAGTTTCCTCCTAGGCAAAATGAAGATGATTCTAACACTTACCTTAGAGAGTTTGGCAGGGAAAATGAAATGAGGTAATAAATGTAAATGGCAAAAAAAAAATACCCTCTGCCATATGTTAACCATTCAGCAAAGTTTAGCTATTAAAATGATTTTTAAAATAAGCAAAAATATCAAACAGGTGTCCTGAGCTTTCGGAGAACTCATTTGACTATCCGTCCAAGAATTGTTTTTTAAGCCTATACTCTGCCAGCACCTGGAGAAAATTTACAAGGCTCCTGTGTCTGTGGAGCCTGCATTCTAATAAAACAAACAAGAAAAACTGGTTAGGGATACGGCTATACAAATAATTAAAACCCTATTTTTTTCCCTTGGCACTGAAGCCTTTCATCTCTCCCTAAAATCCTACTTTAGTCGATATTTCCTTCAATAAAAGAGAGTTTTATTATACAAATAAGGTTACGTGATGGAGCACAACTAGAGAGCTACTTCGGGGTGTGTAGTCAGGAAAGTCTGGAAGAGGTGACAGGTAACCCAAGATCTGCGTGGCAGCCAGAACTAGCTATGTGAAGATGGAGGAAGGCATTCTAAGCAAAAGACCTCCAGACAGACCAAGCTCAGTGTATTCAAAGGACAGACTCAAGGCCAGGAGGGTGGGAGTTCAGTAGCTGCTGCTGGTACACATGCTGAGTGAGGACTGGGTAAGGGATGGCAAGGCCAGTCAGGTCAACACTTTTAAACAAAGGATGTTAGTAGTCCTTGTAAGAACGTTTATAAGTCACTGATGCATAGGCAGGAAGTTGAAGTTTTAAACTGTTTTCAAGAGCCCTGGAATACCACTGCTAAATGGCCTGAAAAAGACCAATCTTGTGTATTGGCCTAATGCTCCACAGAGGTGACAAGAGCATCTGACTCTTTATGGTGGCACTGTCATGGTTCGAAGCATGGAGTTACTTAATAAAGGCTCATTAACTTTAGATTCTAGGTGGCTGGACCCAGGAGAAATTGCAAACACATTTTACCTCTTTGTGTAGCGTTATGGCAGAGCTCTGGCGGTTAGGTGTGGTAGGTTTTGAAGCCTAGCAAATAGGCAGGGAAATGACCTCATAGATCCCCTTGTCTCTTCCCTCCCACCGCACACAGGTGGTTTTTCTCCTCTGTGCCTATGTCACAGTGTACATGATCTACGGGAAATTTCGGAAAACATTTGACAGTGAGAATGACACATTCCGCTTGGAGTTTCTTCTGGTCCCAGTCATTGGCCTTTCCTTCCTTGAGAACTACAGTTTCACTCCCCTGGAGGTAAGGGAAGGGACTGAGTGCTAGCTCCCAAAGGTAAGCGTCCTCCTCTGCGTCCTTCCTTCCAGACCCTTCGTGACATCTGGGCTTGCCTTTTCCTGTGACTATGACTATTGTTCGTGTATTGTTCACTTAGTTCTGTGTTTAGAAGAAACTTGCAACAAGCTATTCATAATGCTCAATCAAAAAAATGTGCGTATCTAGTTGTGATGACCATTTACCAAGCAGGCATCCCAGTCCCACTTCTGGCTGTTGAGACCTTATGTCCAACAGATTAGCAGAGGCCAGGCCAGTAGGTCTGGGCTGTGGCCCATGAACCTGTGGGCAAAAGGCATCTTGGGAGATTCTGATGTTGGTATTTATGGACTATATTTTAAGAAAACTGTGGGTTCAATTATGTTATTTCATCCAGTAAAACTGCAACATTTAAAAATCTTCTAATGTTCATGCTATGTTGTGAAAAAAGCAGGATGTGCTGTTTTCAAAATTTTTAAATTATATTTAGAGATAGCATGTATTATTAAAACATTCAATTCTTCCATTGAGAATGTGATTTTCCTTCCACAAACTTTTTTTTTTTTTGAGAAACAGAGTCTCAGTTTGTCACCCTCCGTAGAGTGCAATGGTGTCACAGCTCACAGCAACCTCCAACTCTTGAGCTTCAGTGATTCTCTTGCCTCAGCCAACCAAGTAGCTGGGACTACAGGTGCCCACCACAACACCTGGCTATTTTTTTATTGTAGTTGTCATTATTTAGCAGGCCAGGGCTAGATTCAAACCCACCAGCTCCAGTGTATGTGGCTGACCCTCTAGCTGCTAAGCTATAGGTGCCAAGCCAAACTATTGCTTTATTAATTACTCTTTTTAAAAAGAGATCTGCCTACTGGGCCACATTCAGCTTTCTCTAGCCACTCTTCTCTTTGGCTCAGATCCTCTGGACTTTCTCCATCTACCTGGAGTCAGTGGCCATCCTGCCCCAGCTCTTCATGATCAGCAAGACGGGAGAGGCCGAGACCATTACGACTCACTATCTGTTCTTCTTGGGTCTGTACCGTGCTCTCTATCTGGCTAACTGGATCAGGCGGTACCAGACTGAGAATTTCTATGACCAAATTGCAGTGGTGTCTGGAGTAGTACAGACCATCTTCTACTGTGACTTCTTCTACTTGTATGTGACCAAAGGTAAGTCCTGGGAGAACAGAGCAATCCTGCTGGCTCAAGGAGCTACTCATCCAGTCAGTAAATATTTGCAAGGCTACAGAGATACCCAGAGCCAAGTCTCTGCCCCTATAGTGCTTATGTTCTAATGCAGTGGTTCTCAACCTTCCTAATGCCTCAAACCTTTAATACAGTCCAAAGGGGTCACGACCCACAGGTTGAGAACCACTGTTCTAATGGGACTTTTTTTTTTTTTTGCAGTTTTTGGCCAGGGCTGGGTTTGAACCCACCACCTCCAGCATATGGGGCCAGCATCCTACCCTTTGAGCCACAGGTGCCACCTGAAGACAACTATTTTTAAGAAACAGTGCCATGACAAAATACTTGGTTAAGAAAATATAGGGGGGTCGGGCCTGGTGGGTCATGCCTGTAATCCTAATAACTTTGGGAGGCCGAGCTGAGAGGATTGCTTGAGAGAGTTCAAGACCAGCATGAGCAAGAGCAAGAGCCAGACCCCGGCTCTATAAAAAAAGAGAAAACTCAGCCAGGTGTGGTCGGTGTATTCTTGTAGCCCTACCTACTTGGGAAGCTGATGCAGACTTTGAACCTATAGCAAGCTATGACTGCACTCTAGTCTGGGTAATTAAGTGTAGATCATCTCAAAGGGGTGGGGGAGGCAGGGAGAAAAAGTACAGATGGAAAAACATTCCAGACCGTATCTATGTACAACTCCCAAGGCAGGAACCAGCTTATCACGGAGAAGGCTAATGTGGGCAAAATCCATAAACCTGCAGACATCAAGTCAACCAAGACCAGTTCACACGGTCTGCATTGTGTTCTGATTGCTAAGGGCAGCTATTGGATGGTTGTTTAAAAAACCAATTCAGGGTGGTGCCTGTGGCTCAGTGAGTAGGGTGCTAACCCCTTATACCGAGGGCGGTGGGTTTGAACCCGGCCCCAGCCAAACTGCAACAAAAAAATAGCTGGGCACCTGTAGTCCCAGCTACTCGGGAGGCTGAAGCAAGAGAATCACCTAAGCCCAAGAGCTGGAGGTCGCTGTGAACTGTGACACCACAGCACTCTACTGAGGGCAGTAAAGTGAGACTGTCTGTAAAAAAAATAAAATCCACTGGCTCAGCGCCTGTGGCTAAGGCACATACATACACCTGAGCTAGCAGGTTCAAATCCAGCCTGGGCCCACCAAATGATGGCTGCAACCAAAAAGTAGCCAAGCCTTGTGGCAGTCACCTGTAATCCCAGCTACTTGGAAGGCAAGAGGCAGGAGAATCACTTGAGCCCAAGAGTTGGAGGTTGCTGTGAGCTGTGATGCTACAGCACTCTATATCCAGGGCAACAGCTTGAGGCTCTGTCTCAAAAATAACAAAAATCAATCCACTAACTGCTGTGTAGGGCAAAAAGCCATAAAATACCATGACTAGTTACAGAGCAGTTGCAATTGTGCAGGAAAAAGGCCTTCAGTGAAGAGAGATGTGGACAGTTTTGGGGAGTAAAAAGGGACTGCCAATGGGTATGAGACGTGGAATAAGCAGGAGAATCAAGCCCAACTGCTAAATTCACAGCATAAGGGGGAAAGGGTGCCAGGAACCAAGGCCAGGGTCAATGGTCCACAGTCAACCTTAAGACAAAGTTTCCCCCTTGGCTTTAATGTGTGAATACTAGGTATTAAGAGACACTAGGGGCTCAGCTCCCGTAACACAGGGGTAACGGTGTCAGCCTCACACATCCAGGCTGGAGGGATCCAACCAAGCTGAAACAACAAAAAATAGTCGATGTTGTTGCAGGTGCCTGTAGTCCCTGCTACTTGGGAGGCTGAGGCAAGAGAATAGCTTAAGCCCAGGAGTGAGGTTGCTGTGAGCTGTGATGCCAGGTGAACTAGGCATTAAGAAATACTAAGATTATGCACATGGTGGCACTCTGGGAGGCCAAAGCAGGTGGATTGTTTGAGCTCAGGAGTTGGAGACCAGCCTGAGGAAGGGCATGACTCCATCTCTACTAAAAACAGAACTAGATGGGCCTTGTGGCAGGCACCTGTAGTCCCAGCTACTTGGGAGGCTGAGGCAAGAGGATTATTCAAACCCAAGAGTGTGAGGTTGCTATGAATGTCATGGCACTCTACCCAGGATGACAGTCTCAATTCAAAAAAACAATACAGTAAATCTAACTTCATTTTCCATTTTCTTCCAGTCCTTAAAGGAAAGAAGTTAAGTCTTCCAATGCCAATTTGAGGGTTCTTGGAGATCTCTAGTCAAGGACATGAATAGCAAACCATTTTCAAAGTTCTCCTTGGCAACTTATCCATGAGTTGAATCAAATGTTAAAGTTAGAAAAATGCTTGGTGTGGATTTCAACAAAGCACTGTTTTCTCTGTAAGACCTTGTCAGTGGGATCTCCCTTGAATACCCATTATAAAGGCAACGAAGAGCTGGGCCCACCAGCAACAGAAGAGCTGGGCCCACCGCGCACCTGGAACAAGAGCCTTAAGGTGACTTCCCATGAATGGATCAAATAAACTATTGTTCTCTAAGACCCAAGTGCATGACTCGTGCTAATAGTCACTTCCAAATGGAAGGAATGTCCCTGTAAGAACGCCCAACTGAAGATCAGTTAAAGTATCAGCAATATGCTCTTGTGGCAATTTCTACTTAGCAGGTAGGTGACCAAATTTAGGTAGTCAAGATAAAAAAGTGATAGATTGTGAGAAATGTTATTTTACTTCCTTCTACCCTTATGCCACACAAACCAAATATACCAGCTCTGGCTGGAGTTAGTTTTATGGCGCACACTAGCCCTTCACCATCTTAGGTGGGTACAATTTGCATATCACTCGATCAGTGCTGAGCAAATAGATACCTACTAGGTATACTGCCTTCTATTCTTGCATTAAGACAACCCATCCCACCTTCCTTTCAGTTTTAGGTGATAAAATAAATGATTAGTCAATCCAACATCCCCAACCTATGTCTTGAAGCAAATAAAAACTATTGTAAGAGATTACATTAAACGGTTCACAGAATTTCTAAGCGACAAAGCTCACACATTATTGTCAACAGTTTTTATTTATACCTACAAAAAGAAAACAAGATGGTATCAAAAGGACAATTTACAAACTAAGAATAGTAACAGCTCTTAGCATCCTGTGCCTGAACATCACACATCTACAAATCTTTCAAGTCTTAATGCAACAGGAATGTGTTCAGAGACCAGCAAGGACATGAATAGAGAGCACTGATCCCAAGCAAAAGCCACCAACCTTTAGATGAGAGAAGTCCACACAACGAATTGTTAGGGAAGGACTGGGAAGAAGCAGCCCATAGCTTAACACATTGAAGCCCTTTCCCTAAGTTGAGTTGCAACCATGACTGCAGTAACTAACTAGCATGATGATTCTTCTGCTCATGTTCTGAAGCCAACAACAGAATCTGAATGACTGACAGACATGGTGGCAGAAGAGTTAAATTCTGCTAGACTTCAGCTGTGCTCAGGCCACAGTTAACTCCTGAGATGTGGAATTTATTACTTTATGATTGCAATGTCCCTGTGGAAAAAAAGGAAGCAAGCAATCCATGTAACTACTTGCTTGCCCAGAGACCTTTCCCTCAAGCAGATGCTTTTTAAAAAGAGCTGGGAAGTTTTTTTTTTAATTAAGACATCCTTGTGGTGGAATCTCTACGTTTAAAGGAAAAAGTATCAGAATTTGGTTGTAGAAAGAAAAAGTCCAAAACAGACTGGTCAGTGCTTAGACAAACTGGGGTGGGTGGGGTTGGGGGCACTTTGGTTTGAAAAGCACAGAGCAGCTATTTCTTCTGTGCCTACCATCCTCTCTCGGCCTCAACTTCTAGAAGATTGGGGAGGGGGGCAGGACAAAAAGAGAAGGAAGAAAGTAGAAAATAAAAAAGGATGTCTAAGTTTTTACATGCACATATTTCAGCTTATGCTGACGACCTACCTGTATGTTGCACAATGTATCGTACTTTCAAGAACCCCTCAGAAACCATCCCTTCTCTCCCCCTGAAGAATTTTAAAAGGAAAACAAAAACAAACCTCAAGTATTTAGATATTTAGATCTTACAAATCAGCAATCACTCTCAGGTCTTAGCCAAGAATGCAGTGGTGTCACTCCTTTTAACTGCATTATGAATACCAATTAACAGCATAAAAATGAATAGCTCCATGTTGGATTTGAAGAGGTTCCTGGGGCTGTCTGCTCTCTCTATCCTGTTATGATGACACAAGAACAGAACCCATCTCCTATACAAAGTCTCCATAAAACAGCATTACTATAAAGAGGACAAACTCACCTACCTTTAGATGGAGGAAAAGTTAATCATGACTTAAGCTTTAGTCCTCCATAACTTGTAAGCACTACACCTACCTGTAAAAAGCTGAGTGCAAAGGATGCCGAAGAAAATTTGCACCCAGAACTCATTTAAAAGCACTGCAGAGAACAGGGTATGAAGAGAATAAGAGTTCTTAACAAACCCTTAAGATTCTTAAGGGATTGTTTGTTCAAGATAACTTTGCCAAAAGTCAGAGTAGCTGGCGAAGTTGCTTTTATTCTAGCTCTACACATACTGAGTTTAAAAAGAAAATTAGCCCATTTTGAGTATATTCAGTTTATAATCAAAGGTGCTTTTTACACTATAGGTGAATGCATAGACTTAACTGGTTAATAAAGTAAATTTCCATTGAAAACTTATGTTCATTTGCTTACAGCAGCTGTCTGGCTGGAAAATGAATTTCAGATGGTCCCTGGTTATATCAGAAAGAAAAACAGGCAGTTTCCCGCCAGGATGCTGAGATGCTATAGTTTAACCACTGCAATAAACACTTGTGGTTTTTAATTTGAAAGATACATTGACACTCAGCAATTCATTTCTAACCTGACATTAAAATGGTTATTTCTCAGTAAACTGAAGGGGAGCAAGGGGAAGGCAGAGTGTAAGGGAGATAAAACCAATTAATAAGTTTTAAGTGTCAAATCCATTTAGCAAGCAATCAGCCAAAATAACAATGGCAAACAAGTATCTTAAAAACTCACTGGGCCTGAGGAACCCTGTTCCAACTTGACAAACATCAGAAAGCATTATAGAAAATGTGCAGGATATCGCTCCTGGTTTTTTAACCCAGTAAGGAGAATCATTTAAAGCACAGATGCCATCTTCTGCTGCAGAAAACTTCAGCCCTCCCTCCACCCCAGAACTTAGGACAACAAAAACTGGGCTCCCAGAAAAGGGCCTAATACCTTATTCTTTCTTTTAAGATGAAAAATAGCTCAAATATCCTCAACATGCAAGAAGTTGGGGGAAGAAATTAATCTCTTCCAGTCAGATATATATATATATTTTTACAAAATCTGTTATTACAGACTGGATCATTTTGGCGGGCAGAAGAAACCTGGCAGTGAATTCTAACTAATCTGCGTGAAAAGACAAATCACAATGGTTGGGGAAATAAAAAAGAAAAAGAAAAGGGGAAGAAAGGGAAAAAAGGTAAAGACAGTGTTCCTCAAAATGTAATTAAGTCTGCAGGAGTCACTACCACTTGAGTGGTTTCACTTACGTGAAGGAGGAGGGGGAGGGGGAGGAGGAGGGTATTGGTAGGCAGTCTGCCCCATGTAACCTATCATATTGGTAGCTCCTGGAGGCTGGGCAAACTGTTGTGACATTAGTGGCTGTGGCTGCTGCCCAGACCGGCCTATCGCACTAAACTGCTGGCTAGAGCTCTGTGAACTTCTCCCAGTTGAGGTGGTGCTACTAGCTCCATAAGTGCCAGCACCATATTCTTGGGCTGTATAGCCACTGGTGCCATAAGCAGCTGCCCCATAGGTGCCTTGACCATAGGTGTATTGGCCTGCTTGTGCTCCAAAGGCGGAATTTGGACTTCCATAGCCACTGCCATTAGCATAACCAGCTCTATCGGTTTCACCACGATCCCGATAGCTTGTGGAGTCTCTCCGGCCACCATCTTTAACTCCTCGAAGCCTCCGGTCACACTCATCTTGATACATCAGATTAGGATTGTTGGCTGAAGAAGTGGTCCGGTATCGAGAACGACCTCCTGATGGGAGAATATAAGGAATTTTCAACGTGCTTCCTTGACCTTTAAGCCAGGCCAACCTCCAAATTAGTAAATTAGCAATCTCTCCAAATGTAAAACTAAAAACTCAATATACTATTAAGAACATTTTAAGGTACTAAAAAGCAATACAATTTACCTTAATTTTGAATATGCACCATGTACTTAAAAATTTAAAGCACATTTCTGGATTATAATATACAGAAATAATTGTGTTGCAAAAGTAGGACAAGTCATATTTTCCTACTTAGAAGAGGTTGCAAAAACTGTTAAGCACCATTCCTTTGTTATTAAGCAAAAAATTAAAGGCTTCACATAATTTTTTTTTTTAAAAAAGGCACAACAAATATAGATACCTCGGCAGTACCTGGAAAACTCCAGGACTTACCCTTACCCCCTCCTCCGCCGCCGCCTCTGTGGTCTACCAGCTGCATTAGTTTGGGATTGATAGCCTGATTAGCTTCCTCCAGCACTTTGATCAGCTCTCTAGCCTGCTTGAGGTTCCCTGGGGTGAAGAAGGTATAGGCGGTGCCCTTGTTGGTGCTACGGGCTGTTCGGCCAATACGGTGCACATAATCCTCTGAGCTGTTTGGATAGTCATAGTTGATCACAAACTTGACATCTTCCACATCTTCCAAGTTGTTGATGATTCAGTGTGTAGTGTGACGTGGCAGGGAAAGAGAAGATAAAGGACATGCCAACAACAGGTGGGAAGCACGAATGCAGATGACAGCAAGAGGAGAGAAGATGAAATTAGCAACCACTCTGAACAGAAACAAAAAAAGACTCATCCCAACAGAGTAAAAGAGGATTAGGAATAATTGGGACATGCATGGAAAGCAACATCTTTATTGGCTGTAAAACCCTAATGAAATTCCATCCAACCATCCAAACTCCTGCCTCTTCTATATTTTAACTGACATAGACAGGAGTTACACCAAGATTGGTCTTCAGACAGGCAAATTCCAGTACTATTCTTTTCAAAACTGGAATGTAGAAGAAAGTACCTGATAACTACCATTAAGTTATAAGGCCAAATCACTTCTACTCTGTTGGGAGAAGCCTGGCAAAATCTACCAACATCATAACAAACTTACCTTTAAACCAGTCACAGAGCAAAATGAAAAAAAGAGCTTCATATACTTTATTACTACATTTTCAAGGAGACTTAAAATATTTAGGTTCTTTTTGCTCTCTAATTTTTTTAAAAAAAAAACTGTTCAGAGCCAAAGTACAGTACACACCTACTTTCCTTTGTAGAAACATTCGAATTATCTTTCCCTTTTTAGTAATCACAAGAGCACATTACACTAAAATTTTACTGTACTACCAAGCCCAGCTTCTGCCAAACAAATTTTTTGCTCAACTCAAGGTTATTTCAACTCAGCACTTGTTTCAATTATCAAAGATTGTCTGTGTAACCTGGGAAATTAAATTAATAGCGAAAGAATGTGGGAAAAATCCATGAAACCTTGAGACAAGTTTAATATTCTATCTCTGCTGGGAATTGGGCTGAATAACCTCCTAATTCTTACAATATGTAAATGTTAGTGTAATGCTTCCAGCTAAATGTCTATTTTTTTAACCTACTTAAACAGACAAATTTAAGAATATAACAAAGAATCCTACTGTTTTGTGGAAAAAATCTGCATTTTACAAAGAATATCCAGAAAATATCCTAGATAAAACACAGATTTTTGTGATATAAATAATTAAAAAACATTCTCTGTTTGTTACCAGACCGATGCACACTCCCTCCTCCTTTGGGAAACCGCTGCAGCCGATCCCGTCTCTTTGCCTTTTATTTTTGGCGGCCTCCTTTCGAAAACTCCGCCTTCTGACACGGGACCACTGGAGCGCGGGGAGCATGCATCAAGGGTCCGTGGCAGTGAGAAGTCCCCACACACGCTCGCTCTGTGAACTGGCTTAGATGCTTCTCTGTAGCCCCATTTGGTTGCCAAGCGCCGGAGAACCTGGGTTCGGGTAAAAATTTCAGGTCCTCCAACGCCTCCCCCAAGGATAATTGGGGTGATTGTAGAAAAAAATAATTAATAAAAAATGTAAGTTACATCCAAAGGGTCAGACTGCATCTATTGCCCAGACTCGATTAATTTCAGGGGAGAAAGGGAAGATGATAAAAAAAAAAAAAAAAATTCAGCTGTTGTTACAGGGCTTGTGAAGAAGGGCCATTATGTCTGTTTCTTATTACAAGAAAGGCTCCTCGGTCTTTACTGACCCCTAAAGTCCTGAATCACACCAGAAAGACGAGAAGGCACTTATCGCAGGGGGCAGCTTGAGTCTCCGGCTAGGGTCGTTGATGCAACAAAGGGGAAAAAAATCTGCAGGGCCAGAATGGATGTAAAATAGGGGGACAGGGAATTATACTCCACATCTTCAGAGCTAAGAGAATGCTCCTTAGACAATCCCACCGTATATGACCATGGCAGCAGAGCATGGAGTGAGGACACTGGATGCATAGAACGGTGCTTTCCTAGCAGAAAGCACTGGGGGCTGGAGCCAGCAGTTCAGACACTAAAACTTGGGAGTATTTCTGGGGGTCTCAATATGAGGGTAGACATGGTGCAAGTTCTTCGTACTAGAAAGGTGTCCTGTGTGTGCACACACATAGCTGGCTGTGGGCATGTAAGAGCAAGCGCAGAATTTGGTTTTCTCCATTCAGGCCTGCCCTGATGTTATCTGTGCACTGCCACAGTATTATCTTGCTGCCTTTTAGAAGATGCTGTAGCAGGGTAAGAAATTGAAAAGTTAATGTTTTGGCCAGCTGCCTAAGAACATTTTGTCTGGAAAGCCCTATGACATGGCCTATAATCGCCAATCATTAATCAGGAGGGACTAAGACTAGCCAACAGGCTCATCTAGAGCTGCTTCGGGCCAATGTAGATTTGCCTCGGCCATGTACTGAGTGATCTGCAGCTGATATCAAAGCTTCTGTTAAAAAACAAAACAAAATAAATTCAATACTTTTAGTTTAGCAGTGTGTAGTTTAAACAAAAAAAGGAAAAATAAAAAATATTTCAGTGGAAAGGGAATAGTGACAGCCTAGGGAAGACTATTATAAAATCACAGGGAATGGAAGAACTTACCTGAAGGGAACTTTTAAGAGACCATCAGTTGACAGAAGTGAAAAAAGGCCTGGTGACTCAGCTGAAAATTGCACCCCTGTCTATGAGGTAGAAGCCTTCACTTTCCAGGATCTTGTAGGACATCGGTCAGAATTCTGCCATTTTAGTGGGGTTTCTCCCTCTTTTGATTTTTACAAGGCAGCAAACAAAGGGGCCCAAAATAAGCACTGATGTTGAGTAACAAGAAACAGACTCAGATACTTTCCCTCTCCCCTCACTTGGATGAGTGGGGGGTGGGATGAAGAGTCTAAGTTATTCTAATGGTAGCCAATTAATTCAGTTCAGAATACAGGGGGACATGGAGCAAATATTTTTAAATGTCTAGGCAAGATGCACAAAGAAGCTACCAGCACATAGCAAGCCTGTTTAAAAACCACCTTTACTGAAAGCTTTTATGTAAACTGCTTTCAGGTCTCCGCCTCATCTCCCAACAGGCCCAAGTTCTAACGGCACAGATCCAGACATGACCTCAGAGGGCAGAGACAACTTTCCGTCATGGCTGCAGGTCACCACCTCTAAAGGAGGGAATGATGAGTGCAAGGGATAAAGAGGTTTCATCACTTTTGCATTCCAATTTGAATACTTGTTTACGGAATAGCTGTCATCTTATTGGGCAACAAATTAAAATATCTGTCAAAAATTTAAAGATTTCCTTGTGATAATCTTTTTTTAAACATAAAAGTTTTGAGTTAGATCTGCTAAGCTCCAAATGATGGGCTAAATCATAAGTTAAGTGTATAGATCTTAATTCATAATGGGTCGAAAACACCAAAGATCATCTTCAAATTAAGTTCCTAAATTAGATAACACACCTATACAAGTATGGGTAGGAAGGAAGGAATAACTGAGTTGCCATTTTACTTCAGTAAATAAAATTGGGCAGATTTAATTTCTGAATATCACAGACTTATAAATCCCATTATTAAAGCGTTCATGAAACTAGATTTTTCTCTCTCTGTATCTAACTTACATAGACCAGTACAGGGAAAGAATAACTGAAGAAATTAGCTTGTAATAGCCAGGTTCAAGGAGGCTTATTCTGTCTAGCCAGAAAATAG
Source organism: Loris lydekkerianus (assembly GCA_963574355.1). Taxonomy (NCBI): domain Eukaryota; kingdom Metazoa; phylum Chordata; class Mammalia; order Primates; family Lorisidae; genus Loris; species Loris lydekkerianus. The sequence goes on along the minus strand of CAUYPK010039572.1, from coordinate 2,007 downwards.
AATACCAGAAAGAAGCTGAATTATTCAACCCAATGTCTCCTCTCCCTCTAACCGTTTGAATAGTCATGCCTAGGCCTTGCTGCAGACCAAAGCCTGTTTGTCAGGAGCAGGAAGAGACTTTGAAAATAAAAGAAAAAAAACACCAAGGTTAAAAAAAATTGTGGGAAGAGGGGGCAATCACACTTTGTATTCTCTTTAAATATTTATCTAAAGACATATATATACAACTGTAAATTTGAATTTGAAATGATAAATCTTTAAATCAAAAGATACATATACCATTGACAGAGACACCTATCTATACAAACCTAGCCCACGGGAGGCTACATCTGTGGCAATGAGGATTGGAGCCTTCCCAGAGCGGAACTCTGCAAAAACAAATGAACAAAGAAAGAATCATTCTTAGCTATCTGACCTGTTTACCCTACTCCGTTTAAATTTCAAGTAATGGTATGAGAAAATGTTCAGCCCTTTTAGATGTAAGAGATATTCTTTTTGAAAATCTTTTTTCTTTTGCACTTTTTTTTGGCTGGGGCCGAGTTTGAACCCGCCACCTCTGGCATATGGGACTGGCCCTACTCTTTTGAGCCACAGGCACTGCCCCTGAAAATCTTTATTACACTCATTTTAGGCAAAAGGACAATTGATAAAAAAAAAAGTTACCCCTACTAACAATAAGCACCATTAATACAGTGTGGCAATCTGTAACAAAATTAACAAAAGGTACAACTCTTCTTTCCCCTTAAAGTTATCTTCCAAACAAGCTGAGCCAGGCACGTTGGTTCCTGTAATCCTAGCACCCTGGGAAATCCAGATGAATGATTAGCTTGAGCTTATGAGTTCGAGACCAGCCTGAGCAGAAAGTGAGACCTCATCTCTACTAAAAATAGAAAAAACTGAGGCAAGAGGATCACTTGAGCCCAAGAGTTGGAGGTTGCTGTGAGCTATGATACCTAGGTGACAGCTTGAGATTCTGACTCCAAACAAAAATCCCAAACAAAATAAAACCAAAGAGAGGGAAGAGGCAAGTTTAAAAGATGTGAAATGGGGTGGTGCCTGTGGCTCAAGGAGTAGGGCACTGGCTCCATATACAGGAGGTGGTAGGTTCAAACCCAGCCCCAGTCAAAAACTGAAAAAAAAAAAAAAAAAAGTGAAATGAAAGAAAATAGGTTATTTCCCAAGAAATATGCATATAATTATTTCTTAAACATAGACTCTTCCACTTTACTCAATGGCCTTTCCCTTCAGAGTAGTTTTAAAAACCAGAAGATAAGGAAGTATGTTAAAATATAACTTCAAGATGCTAAGGAACATCTTTCCTGCCAGGCGTGGTGGTTCACGCCTGTAATCCTAGCATTCTGGGAGGTAGGTGGATTGCTTGAGCTCAGGAGTTTGAGCAGGAGTGAGACCCCTTGGCTTGGCTCTATAACGCACTGGTTACGGCGCTGGTCACATACATCAAGGGTGAGTGAGTTTTAACCCAGTCCAGGCCAGCTGAAACAATGACAACTGCAACAAAAAATAGCTGGTGTTGTGGTGGGTGCCTGTAGAGTCCCAGCTACTTGGGAGGCTGAGGCAAGAGAATTGCTTAAGCCCAAGAGTTAGAGGTTGCTGTGAGCTGTGATGCCATAGCACTCTACCGAGGGAGACAAAGTGAGACTCTGTCTCAAAGAAAAAAAATAAATAAAAAGTGAGACCCTGTTTCTACTAAAAATAGAAAAATTGTAGCTGGGCATGTGGCAGGTGCCTGTAGACCCAGCTACTCAGGAGATGCAGGCAGAAGGATTGCTTGAGCCCAAGAGTTTCAGGTTGTTGTGAGCTATTTTGATAGTTACTGAAATGTGTAAAGAAGAAAAAAAGTTATTTTTCTTTCTTTTTTTTTTTTTTTTTTTTTGGGGGGGGGGGGGGGGGGGGGGGGGGGGGGGGGGGGGGGGGGGGGGGGGGGGGGGGGGGGGGGGGGGGGGGGGGGGGGGGGGGGGGGGGGGGGGGGGGGGGGGGGGGGGGGGG
>CAUYPK010039568.1:0-30155 GCA_963574355.1 Loris lydekkerianus | reverse complement strand
GAAAGTTCTCCTTCATAATCTCATGGAGAAGAGACTCTGTGCCTTGTGAAGCCACTTCATCTCTTTCGGGGATCCCTATAAGACAAATATTTGATTTTCTTCGAATTATTCCAGAGCTCTCTGAGAGAGTGTTCTGTTTTTGCTCTCCATTTCTCTTCCTCTTTGAGGGTTTGGAAGCATTCGAAAAGTTTGTCTTTAATGTCAGAAATCCTTTCTTCTACTTGCTCCATTCTGTTACTGAGGGATTCTACTGTGTTTCTCAGATCTTTGAGGGAGGCAACTTCTTATCTCAATGTGTCAAAATCGTTGGTCATTTGCTCTTTGAATCCGTTGAATTCTTGAGATAACTTTTGGAATTCTAATTCAATCATATTTGCTATCCAGATCCTGAATTCAATTTCTGACATCTCAGCTATTTTTTTGTGCATGGGGTCTTATGCTGTGTCTGCCCCATTGATCCTTGGGGGAGTTGATCTACTCTGATTATTCATATTTCCAGAGTTTTTCTGTTGATTTTGCCTCATGATTGTTTTTTACCGTTGCCTCTGGGCATCCTCAGAGTTGGGGAGGTGTCTCTCCAAGATTAGACCCCAGCGGCGTCACTCTATTGTTACTGGATCTTTGTAGGAAGTGACCCTGTGTAGTTCCACTGGGGCTGCTCTAGCTAGGGAGTTCTGGTTGTGGAAGCAGCACCGGTTTGTGACACACCCGGATACAGCAACAGGGCTGAAGGTTGTGTGCACTGTTCTGTGTGTTCTTGGTGCCCAGTGACTTTGACACAGAGAGCCCAAGGCTCCAGCAGTCTGTGGCCAGGAGAAGGACTCTGTGCAGAGGCAGGGAGGGCTCCAGAGGGCATGTAGCTACCAGAGTCCCTGGCCAGATGAATGGGCCAGTGTCGAGGTTTGGAGGACACAGGAGGGAGGACGCAGGGTTGCAGTTCCTGGTCAGGGAATGCGGAGGCCCGGTTGGTGCAGGTCACCAGTCGGGGGTTGCTGCACAGCTCTTATGGAGGTCTGGGTGGCACCAAGCCCAGGAGTTTGAGGTTGCTATGAGCTGTGATGTCACAGTACTCTACCCAGGGCAACAGCCCAAGGCTCCAGTATGCCAAAACTTAAATAACTATTGAACACATTAATATTGTATATAGAGAGCCTCATTTTAAAATACATATTTATTATTAAAAACTGTATCAAGGCTTGAGAGAAGGGAACACTTTTACACTGCTTATGGGACTGCAAACTAGTACAACCTGTTTGGAAGGAAGTATGGAGAAACCTCAAATCGCTCAAGCTAGACCTCCCATTTGATCCTGCAATCCCATTACTGGGCATCTACCCAGAAGGAAAAACATCCTTTTATCATAAGGACACTTGTACTAGACTGTTTATTGAAGCTCAATTTACAATTGCCAAAATGTGGAAACAGCGTAAATGCCCACCAACCCTGGAATGGATTAACAAGCTGTGGTATAAGTACACCATGGAATACTATTCAGCCATTAAAAAAATGGAGACTTTACATTCTTTGTATTAACCTGGATGGAAGTGGAAGACATTTTTCTTAGTAAAGCATCACAAGAATGGAGAAGCATGAATCCTATGTACTCAATTTTGATATGAGGACAATTAATGACAATTAAGGTCACGGTGGAGGTGGGGCAAGAGGAGAGCAGAGAGAGAAAGAAGGAGGGAGGGGTGGGGAAAGGAAGAGCAGAGAAAGGGAAGGAGGAAGGGGGGTGAGGCCTTGGTGTGTGCCACACCTTTTGGGGGCAAGATACAATTTCAAGAGGGACTTTGCCCAACAAATGCAATCAGTGTAACCTGGTTTATTGTACCCTCAATGAATCCCCAACAATTAAAAAAAAAATGTATCTAGGCACTTTTCCCTATTCCTTCCATGAGGTACAGCTAAAAATGCTGGACATTTTATATAAAGCAAATACAAGAAGACTGAAAAGTAAAGAGAAGGCAGATGGGCGAGGGTCCTTGGGACCCAAGGAACAACATGGCAGAAAACCTGGGTTGTTTATTGTTTCACACATCTTAGATCTAGAGCTGAAGAAGTTGACAAACAAGCAATGCCAATAGGAGCAGACAAAAAGTCTCAAGAAAAGCCAAATTTGTCTAGCTAAAAGATCAGGAAAAGAGGGAGACCAGAAAGACAGAAAACCTTTAGACAGTAACCTCTCTACTCTACCCAAACACCATGAGGAAAAATGTCCCCCACTCAATCTTTGCTAGCAAATGCCTAGTGGGAAGCTTAGACACTCACCCAGCTGTAACACAATGCCCCATCCTGCCCCCCCCCCCCATGCTGAAGTGGTATCAGAGGAACCTGAAAAGAGAGCCAGAGGTTTCTTTCCCTCTAAGCAATAACAAGGCCTACTCCTCCCCCATGGTGTCAGTGGAGACCATGTAGGGAAACTGAACATTCACCTTTGCCATACTATATCCTCCACCTACCCCTCCTACCCCTAGAGATATGTCAGGGTGGTATCAGTGAAGGCCAAGTAGGAAACTGGGACTTTCACCATCACTTAGTATAGTGTCATTTGAGGTTATGTGGGAAACAATAGCAAGGGACCCATACCCCACCAACCTGGAACGTATCACAAGAAGCCTTGCGGAAATATTGAACACCCACCAGCACTGCAATAACAGCACACCCTTCCTCCCAGGGTGTCACTGAAGACTGAGCCAGGAATATGGACTTCTGCTCCCATCTGGCAGTAATGAGGTGGTAGAGGAGGCCTACTAAAACAAAAGATTTACATGATCCAGAGTCTCATAAAATAATATCCAAAATGTCCAGGACACAATGGAAAATCACTCATCAAACCAAAGACCGACCAGGGGATAACAACACTGATATGACACAGAAGTTATAATTATTTGGTAAGGATTTTAAAGCAGCCATAAATGCTTCAATAAGGCATGAAAATCATATTTGAAACAAATGAAAAAACACTAAGTCACCAAATAAATAGAAGATATAAAGACAAAAGAAATAGAAATTTTTGTAACTGAAAAAAAAAAAATCAAAATAAAGTAAGCCTTACTGGGTGGGTCCCACAGCAGAACAGAGGGAACAGAAGGAAGAATTAGTGAACTAGAAGTCAGAACAATAAAAAATAATCTAATCTGTACAACAGGGAGAAAGTAGTTGAACAAAATGAACGGAGCCTAATGGGGTTGTGAGGCTCTAATAAAAGATTTAACATTCCTGTCATCAGAAGAATCCTAGAAGAAGGGGAAATAGTTGGAGCTGTAATGGTACTCAGAAATGATTGCTGAAAATTCCCCAAATCTAGCAAAAGACATAAATTTATAGTTTCAAGAAGCTAAGTAAATCCCAAAGAGGATGAAGTCAAAGAAATCTATGCCAAGACACATCATAGTAAAACTTTTGAAAACTAAGTACACACACACAAACATACAACAATGAGAAAGAAATGACAACTTAACTCCAGTGTGGCTGTTATTAGTATACAGAAATGCTATTTACTTCTGTACATTAATTTTGTAACTAGAGACTTCACTGAATTTATCAATCCTGGGAGTCTTTTGGAGGAATGAGTCTTCAGGATTTTCAGACCCCTGAGAGTGTTCAGGTGCCAGTGGTGGTAGACTAGGTTAGGTAATCACAAATTTCCAGGCCTCCAGATATTGTACTTAAATCCTGGGGGGGAGGGCAGACACAGACTGACCTGGCAAACTTGCTCTCAAGCCTCCCTGGGTTAAGGCATTGGCTGTAATAGTGAGGGGTGGGATGCTCTCCTGCTCCAAAAGAATGCTCAAGCAGAAGAATGGAGGCACTTTGACCCTGAAACAGTAGAGGTGGTACCCTCTTGATGAGATTAGCAGAGATGGGTACCTGTGGGACACATAAGTCACTCAGACCTCCTTGAGCTATTTTTTTTTCTAAATCTGGCCAAAATAAAAATATATACATCAATAAATGAGATCGTAAATTGGTACTTTCAGCTTTCCTGACTTCTCCCCCTATTTTTAACATAACATTAGATTTACTGAGTTAAACTTACATACGATAATATTCACCCTTTTTATATTCTCAGTTCTATGAATTTTGACAAAAGGATATGACCATCACAGTAAAGATATGTTAACATTTCATCACCCCCAAAATTTCTCTCATGCTGGACTGCAGTCAATCTTCTCTCCCCATCTCCTGTTCTTTGACACCTAAGGATTTGTTTTTCTGTACCTATAGTTTTGCCTTTTTCAGAATTTCCTGTAAGTAGGAGTAAATTATTTGAATCTGGCTTCTTTCACTTAGTATAATGCTTTTGAGAATCAACCAAGTTATTGATTATATCAAGAGTTCACTCCTGTTTCTTGCTCATTTATATGCCATTGTATTAATATATACACATTTGTTTATCCATCTACCAGGTGAAGTACAATTGGCTTGTTACCAGATTTTGGCAATTGTAAAAAAGCTGGTATAACCATTTAGGTACAGGTCTTTGTATGAAGATAAGTTTTTGTTTACCTTGAGTTAATACCTATAAATGGTGTTTCAAGATCAGATGGTAAGTGTATGAGTAACTTCACAAGAAGTTGCCAAATTGTTTTCCAAAGTGGCTATACCATCTTGCATTACCACCAGCAGTATATATGAGATTTCCAGTTTCTCCACATTCTCCCAAGTACTAGGTTTTGTCATTCTTTAAAAGTCTTTTTAGTTGGTGTGTATGGTATATCTTACTGAGATTTTTAAAAATATATTCCTCAACCAATTAATGATATTGCACATCTTTTCACATGTTTAATTGCCATTCATATTGTGTGTGTGATGTTTATTCAAGCCTTTTGCCAATATTTTAAGTTATATTATTGCTTTCTGAATTTGTGAAAGTCAACTCACACTTATATAATGGGTACCAGCCTACTGTCAGATATGTGTGTTGCAAATATTTTTCCCAATCTATGGTTTCCTCTTTTCATTTTCATAACTATTTTTGAAGAGCAAAAGTTTCAATTTTTTTTTCCTTTATGGACCATATTTTTTGTCAATATCTAGGAAATCTTTCTGTAATCAAAGGACAGGAAAATTTTTCTCCTATACTTTTTTCTAGAAGTTTTATAGTTTTAAGTTTTACATTTAAGTCTATGATTCATTTTGTATTTATTTTTGATACAGTCTGACTAATTATATTTACAAGCCTTTCTTATATATATAATTATATCTGATTATCATTAAAAAACTTTGAGAAAGGCACAGCAGGAATTTTAATCTCCATTTTACAGATGAGAAAATTGAGAATTAGAGAAGTGCTATGTGACTTCTCAAGGTCTTATGAATAAAATAGATAAAATTTCAAGGTAAGAAGTAAAATTGTGATAAAAGTCCAGGTCTCTTCCTGTCCTACTTTTAGAGCCAGACACTGAGGGCTCAGGATAGGGCCCAAACAATACAAAGACTACTAATAGGGATCTGAGCAACCTATTTGGCCCTGAGGTAAGGGGCACAGGAGTTGAACTAGCCATAACCTCACTCAGATTTCATTTTTATGGCTCACTTGGAGCTCCGCAATTGAAGAGGGCCAAAAGCTAGCCCAGTACCCTGCTTAGTGACACTCAGTGAATGCTATTGATGATGATGATGAAGAGTTGGAACATGTTCAGAGGAGAGATCTGAAAGTAATAAGAGTGTTAGAAATTAATGCTAAGAGAAAAATTTAGGGGAACCAAGATCATTTACTCTACAAAAGAAAGTCCCAAGATAAAATGTGATAACAGCTTTCAGACAAAAAAAAGCTTGGGTTTTCCTTTTGAAGGCTGAACAAGGGGAAATGGGCTAGATTAGAAGAATATAAGCAAAAGGGCAAATTTCTTCCTCCCTAGTGAGGATTGCTACAGACACTTACAAGCCTTTGAAAACAGAAGAAACTCTTGAGTTTGGAATCAGAAATTTGACAAACATGAGCCATGATGGAGGATTTCAGTATGAGGGCTACATGACCCTCTTGCACAATAACCATGGAAACCTTTGGGTGGCCTCTGAACTTGCACCGTATCCTAGTACAATTCCAGAAATCTTTTGTCTGTGGCCTTCCCTGTTCCTTAGTCTTAGCATCTTTACAGGGTTTTTCTGATGACCAAGACTAAGTAGCCTAACTTAGCTCCTGAAAGCTTAGCCCCCATGCTCCTTGCCTCTGAAGTCAAGTGGCCCAGTTCCTAAGGCCAGAGATTTTGATTAGTGTCCCTAGAAAGACCTGAAATGTTGGCAAGTCTGAATCTGATCCCAGTGTTGGAATCCCCTGGTTGTTTGTTTGTTTTTTTTTGTTTGTTTGTTTGCAGTTTTTGGCCGGGGCTGGGTTTGAACCCACCACCTCTGGCATATGGGGCCTGTGCCCTACTCCGTTGAGCCACAGGTGCCACCCTGGAATCCCCTGTTTTTTATTTAGCCTCTTTGTATACCTCTCCAACCATCAGGGACCAGAAAACTGGTGGTGCAGACCGATATAATGCCCACTTTGAAAAGCCAGAGAGAACTGAGATACCAGCAGCAGCACCAAGTACAACATTAAGCTAACGTGTCTTTGTGTTTCTTTTCTTTGCAGCATGGGTAGGAGCTCTTGCAATGGGTATGATCTTCTTCTGTTCTCCCATTGTAAGTATATTCACTGACCGTTTGGGCTGCCGAATCACAGCAACTGCTGGGGCTGCTGTTGCTTTCATTGGTCTCCATACCAGCTCCTTCACCAGGTAAGGCTACAGGTGCTGGCCATTTCCCCAAGGATGATGGTTGGCTTATTTATGGGCTTCAGCTACGGATAATTTTCTCACTGTAGGATACCCCATAGCCATGGCCATGTAAGGCTCTCAAAGACTCTGCTGCCAGGATTCATAGGGTCCCCAAGACACACTGGTAATGGAATATCCTCAAATAGAATCCAAGAGTTTCAGAGTGTTGGGAGGTGCCTAAGCCTGATAGTTCATAAAGCTGGGCCTAAATCCAAGTTTGGCAACTAAATGGCTATGGGACAATTGATGAGTACTATTTTCTTCTTTGGGCCTCAATTTCTGTATCTGTAACCTGGGGCGATAAGACCAGATGGTTATTCTATGTCTCTTCCAGTTCTGCTATTTATTCCCCTTCAATGTGTTACACATCTCATAACCTCTCTTTCCCAAGAATGAGCTTCTCAAATGAGCACATGGGAAACCTCACATTCCAGGATTATCAAAGGAAAATTATGCTGAATAAAGAGGACAGCTGAGCCCATTGATGTTTTTCAGCTATCCCTGGCTGCAGACACATATGGGATGATTTGGGACAGATATATTCATGTCTATAGATGCAGAATCCAGCTATCCAGTGAGACCTAAACTAAATTCAAACTTTAGTCCCTTGGCTCAGTGCCCGTAGCACAGTGGTTATGGCACCAGCCACATACACTGAAGCTGGTAGGTTCGAATCTGGTCCAGGCCACTAAAACAACTATGACAACTGCAACAAAAAATAGCCTGGCATTGTGGCAGGTGCCTATAGTCCCAGCTACTTGGGAGGCTGAGGCAAGAGAATCTCTTAAGCCCAAGAGTTTCAGGTTGCTGTGAGCTGTGACGCCACGGCATTCTACTGAGGGGGACATAGTAAGACTGTCTCAAAAAAAAAAAAAACAAACAACAACAAAAAAAAAAACCTTTAGTCCCACAGGCAAAACTTGATAGTGTCACACTAGGAGTAGCTGCAAATTCATTTTCTACTTTATTTTCTGGCAGCATTACAAAAGCGTGTGTATAGAAAAGAGAGAATAAACATGCTATACTCCAATCTGAGGAACATGGAATTCCTCAAGAATCCCACTGACTTTCTGCCAAAGACACTTTAGAAGCTATGGTACCTTCTATTTCCAATTTGCCTGGGCTGATGTAGAATGCCAGCCTAGAATATAGAAGTGGCACAGTGATATGTCTAAAACAAGGACAGAGCTAATGTGTCAGAGACTTACTTTCTGTCTTGGCTCTCCAGAGAAGGACCCTGGCTCTCTAGGCCTAAGGTTTCACTCACAGAAGAGAATGACAATTGTGTTCTGCTTCAACTGGTTCCTGTAAGGGTGATTCAGCTTTCTTTATGCCTTTAGCATTTCTGGCTGCCCAGCTCACCCTCTAGCACAGCTTGGATTTGGCCTGCAGTGGTTTCTTGGCTTTATCCAGTCCAACTGGGACAGAGAAGGGAATGATCATATCCTGCCTAGAACCTGCTTATCCTTCCTAGGATGGCAGCTTTAAACCTTTTCAGGACCTGTCGGCTGTTTAGTCCCATTTGCCACCAGCAAGCTGGTGCCTGGCTCCCTATGAGGTGGGGAGCTAGGCCTCAAAAGTGACTCCAGTCTTAGCATTACATAGAAGTCTATGTTATGAGACCAAGCAGAGCAAATTGTAAACAAATTAGCAACATATGGATCCCATTTCCCTTCCAACCCACATGGGTTCAGTTACAGAAGGGGAAAGAACTCGGATGTGTTTTCTTCTAGCATGCTTCTTTAGGCACATTGGAGTAGGCATTCTGTTATCCAGCCCCTAAACTCCTTCCCTACCTCTTTTGCTTTCTGTAAGAACATCTTAAGAGCAAAGAAAGTTTCTGGATGGCTTCACATGCAGGGGAAAAATGGTTCTGTTTGTGGATATAGCTCTAAGTCATCCTTCCTGTTGTTTCAATCAGGGCATTAAGTTCCTTTGGATGACAGGAAATGAAGCAAAATGCAGGCAGGGCTAGTGGGGCTTTGGAAAGCTCAACTTCAAGAGCCTCCTGTCCTGGGGCCAAGCTAGAAACAGATCAACTAGAGAGCACCCTAAGCAGAATCCATGTGGGGGGTGTTGTGCCCCCCACCGACCGTTTCCCTGAAGTTTTAACTCCTGTCCTTAGACAATGACCCCAGCTGAAGACAATCCCACTAAGTACCTAGAATCTAATGGGAGCCTGCCAGGCCCCAATGAACCTGACAGAAGACAATTGCCTTAACTATATGTTCTAAGCAGAGACAATTATTTTGAAACTAAAGCCCTTACTTGCATTTAGTGAATACAAGCAGATGGAAAGCAATAGTGATGATAGCTGTCTTAGAACCACTGGTGCTAGCACCACACTGTTGCTGCAGCATAAACCCTATCCTTTAGTATGAGGACTGGGTCTATCTCTTGAGAATAACTACTTGACTAGGAAGAGTGTTAGGTAATTAAGGAGTCATATAAAATCATTGCAAAATATATGGAAGTGTTAAGAAGAAAACAAAATTCTTCACTAGGTTATGCCAATATTGTCTGGGGCATATGGCTGGCCAAACTGACCTTCCCATGACCTTTTCCCTTATGACACTTTATCTTCTGTTACAGAGGCTGATAGCCACAGCAGGGCCTAAAAGTTTTGAGCTAGGACCTGTCTTACTTGCTTAGGTCCACAACTTCTTTGAGGGTCTACTTCCTGTCAAGAAGCCAGGCTATTCCGGGCAATAAATCCATACCATAACTAGCAAGAGTAACAGGAATCTGGAAGTTAAAGGGACTCCTTACTTTGGCATTCCCATGGAGATTGTCTATGACCTAATATAAAGGGCCTTGGGATATTTAGACCTTGGGCAGGATTAGAGAAGGGATATCTCTCAGGAGCTCTTCAGCTATTTTCTAAAATATTAAGGTCCCTGAGCATGGAGAAAGACACTGAAGAGTCCTGTGGGGGGTCTTGACTTTCCAGGATCTTGGTTTCTTATGGACCTTTGTCGTTACTTGGGATAAAGCTTTGGCTACCAGCCTGCCTTTGGTGTCTAGGTGAGCAGTAAGGTGAAACTGTTCTCTTCAAGGCATTGATTTATTCCTTGAATAAATCATTGATTCAGCCCCTCACTGAGCCTTTGCATAGGCTGGTTTGGTCTTTGTTTTGATAATCCTCTTTGATAGGGTGCTATGATTCATGCTAGAGTCACACAGACCTGGATTCAAGTCCAAACTATGTTACCTTAGTCATATTACTTTACTTCTGAGTCTCTGCTTCCCCATCTGCAACATGGGGATCAGAAGACCTGTTCCTTGTCTGTTCTGAGGGTCAGTGGCAGGTGAGGCTGTGGGTTAAGAGTGGTCAGATAGATTGCTGGTCAGGCTGCTGAGAACAACTTTCTCTGTCTCTCCCACAGCTCCCTAAGCCTGCGCTACTTCACCTATGGGATTCTCTTTGGCTGTGGCTGTTCCTTTGCCTTTCAACCATCCCTCGTCATCCTGGGCCACTACTTTCAACGCCGCCTGGGGCTGGCCAATGGTGTGGTATCTGCTGGGAGTAGCGTCTTCTCCATGTCCTTCCCCTTCCTCATCAAAATGCTGGGGGATAAGATCAAGCTGGCCCAAACCTTCCAGGTGCTAAGTACCTTTATGTTTGTCCTTATGCTGCTTTCACTCACCTACCGGCCCCTCCTGCCCAGCTCCCAGGACACCCCAAGCAAGAGAGGTGTCCGCACCTTGCACCAGCGCTTTCTGGCTCAGCTTAGGAAGTACTTCAACATGCGAGTGTTCCGCCAACGCACCTACCGTATCTGGGCCTTCGGGATTGCTGCTGCTGCCCTTGGCTACTTTGTTCCCTATGTACACCTGGTGAGGAATACCAGGGTGGGCCCACTCCACCCACCCCACTTGGCCCCAAGAAGCTGCCCTCAACCCGCCTAGAGTCCAGAAGGCGGGGGTGGAGGACACTGAAAGAGTAGAGCTGAGACCTTTTAAAAAAGAAACAAAATAGTGTTTTATATGTCCAAGCAGAGCAAAAAGAGGGGAAAAGCACAGGTTGAGGGAAGACCTCAGTGGAAAATGGGAGGAGTTACTTAGGAAAAATCCCATGGACCTTGGCTTCTCCCACAGTAAAAATTTAAATAGATTTTGAGGAGGAAATAAGCATTGCTGAAATGTAGGGGACTGGTCCAGGTGTTCCAAGACAGGGTTTTCTAGGACTGTGTTCTGTGGAATGCTGGTCTTGGTGGTCAAATGATTGTATTTAGGAAATAACATATACTAGATCTCTCGAGCTTCATAATGTGTAATAATCTCTTAAGGGTACTAAAGCTGAATGGAGATAAATCCATTCAGCTTTATTTAACCCAGCATCCACCAAACTTACATGGCCACAGAACTGGTAGTTGTAGTAGCTGTTATCCTCCACTGACCTCATGCTACTAAAAACATGCTTGAAAGAGTTGCCTGGAAGTTGATCCTCCTCCTCTAGTAAACTGATGTTACCCCAGGCTGTCAGTTTATGGTCAGGAAATGAGGAGATCATAGAGAAATCCTTGGATTTTCTCGGTTGTTTAGGCTGTTTTCTGTCCTGCCAGGGCATAGGAGAGGCTTGGAGATACCTATCCACCTTGGCTATTGCTCAGAAGTCCAGAATCCAGAAAGCCAACAAACAAGCAGCTTTTCAGGATGCTGAAAACAGCCAGAGAGCTTGTTCTGGAGCTAGGGTAACAGGGAAGAGGGATACAGGAGAGGCAGTTCTTATGCTGGTCCAAAGAAATAAGTAGGAAATGGCCCTAGATATTCTAACAGTTAATCACTCAGATCCTCTTCCTCCTCCTGTTCTCGTGGCCCTGGTGCTATTCTTTTCAGATGAAGTATGTGGACGAGGAGTTCTTGGAAATCAAGGAAACATGGGTGCTCTTGGTGTGTATCGGGGCTACCTCAGGCCTTGGGCGTCTCGTGTCAGGCCACATCAGTGACTCCATTCCTGGACTTAAGAAGATCTACTTGCAGGTGAGAATGACTACCTGTCCACTGTGGAGAGAAACATCCTGCCATAGATACTAGGTTACCCTTAGCCTTTGGGATAGAATGGTAGGGTATGCAACTGCAGTGCCCTGAGCCCCATCTCTGATATAAGCTTGTTGTGTAACATGGGAAAGTCATCTAAATTCTTGGAGCCTCTGTTTCCTCTGCTTTCAAACATAGGCCATTATCATTGTTCTATCTCCTTTACCAAATGGAGTGAGGACCCAGTGAGAGCAGTGTATATGGAACCTATTAGAACACTTGTAAAGGAATTTTTTGGGTTTTTTTTTTTTTTTTTTTTTTTTTTTTTTAGTATCAATGGCTTTCCATCTGAAAGGGGGAAACTGAGGGCAAGAGTTAGTTGCTGCCTCCCGTAAGGACTTATCTCATCACTACCCTACACATTCTTGAAAGGTCTTGAATATCTGTTGCATTTTGTGGCAAGTATCTCTCTCCTCTAGATCCAGGCCCAGGTCCATCATCTCTTATACTTCCAGAGCTACCTGGCATTAATTACTGGTTCTCAAATGTCATCCTATCAATGAACACCAAAAAAGAAAAAAGTGCCATAAAAGGCCAGACCTCACTTTTCCTCTCTAGGCCACACTTTATTCATTTGTGCGATGAAAATAATTCTTGCCCTTCCTATCTTCCCTCATCTGTGAGGATCAAAAGAAATATAGGCATGATCAGGCTTCAGAAAGTAAAATGTCATAGCCATGCAATGTTTTAATCCTTCTGGCAATGACACAGATTTCCTAATCTTTCTGACAGTGACACAGATTTCCTCATATTGTGGACAGTAGCCACATGGATGCTCCAGAAGCTACTTTCCGTGTGAACTAGGTGGTCTGAATTTAGGCAGCAGTCTTCCTTTTTGACCTAACTTATACTTTTTTTTTTTTTTTTGCAGTTGAGTTTATGGGGAGGTGCCCAAGTGCAGAACCCTGAGGAAGGGCAAAGGCAGTTCCAGAAAATAAGTAGTCACAAATAATACATCAGGAAGGTGGTTGAGTTCTGACTCATTTGTCTCCTGAGAAAGCCCTAAAGGCATTTCCAGGAGACCCCCCAACTACATTCACAGCAGATTTCTCTCTGATAGTCTGAGTGCTTTCCTAAATACCTCAGATATCTTAGATGAGAATATGATTACCTTATCTGTTATGTTTAACTGTGTGTTAGTTTGCAAGAGCTAGTGAACCTGCTTTGTCAGAGCTAAGGTTAACATTATGGTCCATATAGTTCAGCCTCTCATTATACTTATGTAGAAACTGAGGGGGGAAGGCTCACATAGACAGTAGTGGCAGAGCTGAACTCCTACACAGCACTCTTCTTATATTCCACCTTGCCCTAAGTGATAGATGGCAGAGCCAAGTCTC
Source organism: Loris lydekkerianus (assembly GCA_963574355.1). NCBI lineage: Eukaryota > Metazoa > Chordata > Mammalia > Primates > Lorisidae > Loris > Loris lydekkerianus. The sequence continues at coordinate 17,008 of CAUYPK010039568.1, read as the reverse complement.
AAAGATAAGTGACTGAACCAAAGTCAAACCAAGAGATAACCCAATCATGATATTTTGAATTCCTGTGCAAATATCAGCAAGTGCTTTATATGCATGGCTTTTTGCATAGGAGTATGTATGATATTCCCAGACTTTCCTACATGCCACCCCTGTGGGTCTTCCCTGCCAGTATCTGCAGCTCCAAAATGCCAAAATGTTCTGTAAGTCAGGGTAATTTGACATTGGACCGGGACTTTATCTTAAGGAAAGGCAATAGCCACTGCCTAGCCATTTATCTCATTTGATCTTCACCACAGTCTCTAGAACAGAGGTAGGGCCCAAGCAACTTTTGCTTTCTGTTATGCAGCAGGAGTTCCAAGAAGGGGGAGGTATTAGCCAGCTAGAGGACTTAGAACCCAGTGTTTCTGCTGACCAAATACCCCACCCTCCTGCCCCTTTTCCTTATTCTTACATGACCTAGCTTTATCACTTAGAATAGTAGAAAATAATCTTAGAACGTTAAAGATAAAACATGTCTTCATCAACCTGTAGTCTAACTCCCTCCTTTTTTTTTTTTTTTTTTTTTTCCGGGGCTTTGTTTTAACCCCCCACCTCTGGCATATGGGGCCAGCGCCCTACCCCTTTGAGCCACAGGCACCACCCCTAACTCCCTCATTTTACAAATTGAATGTCTCAGACTGAGAGCATAAAACAATGAATGAACTTCTCCTTTCTCTTGAGTTTTTTAAGATACTCCATCACAGGAATTTGCCTCCTTTTCTCCTCCCTGGGTCAGATTCAGGAATACAAGCCTGGGGTGGGAAAAAAGGAGTACACACAGCTTCAGGTTATGAAGAGCCATTCTTTAGACCCTCTAGGTCCCATTATTGGTGAAGACAGGCATATGTGTCTGGCATGTAGCCCCTGGACAATCTGTTGAAATTAAATAATGACAACATGCAGGACAGCCTCACTTTGGGCCAATTCTTGAGGTCTAAGTCTCAGTTCCAAGAGGGATTTTTAATTTCTGAACCTTGGCATGGCCTCATAGAAGATAAGAGATAGCTAGATACAATAGTGTCTAGTAGTATTAGTAGTAATTAAATGTTATTAAAATCAGTTAATGGGGTCCTATGTGTTATATAATGGTATTTATTCTTAATCGCCATTGTGGAAATTAAGATAAGTGAGTCTGGTTTTATCTCATAGTTGAGTATGAATCTCCTAGACGAGAACCTGGAGTACTTGAGATTTTATTCCTGGCTTCTGCCTAGCTACCTCAAAGTAGCCTGGGCTAAGTTCAAAAGGACTCCAATAAAGACATGTTCTTGGATGACATTATCCTCTCCCCAAACCAATCAGTCAACCTAACAAACCCACTGCCAGCAACAAAACAAAAAATCTTTAGGGCATGAAACAACCTTCACCCCCTCCCTCCTTTCATGTTTTCCCAGGTAAGTTGGCCTACTTGTGTGGGATTTTGGAAAATCCTTGGGCTTGCTAAGGCCTTGATAAACAGATCAACTTTAGCCCTGTCCCTGGAATGATCTGGCTCTGCTAGCTAGAAGGGGGTGGCAGTAGTAGGGAGGGTGTCCTTTCTCTGTTTGCAGCCCTGTCTGGATCACCCAGGTTACACATAGGTTGCAAATTATTCAAACCAAAAGACCAGCTTCTGGAAAGGCAGTTTCTTTGTTTTGGAGTCATTTTTCTCAGCCCACAGAAAGCCAAGTGGTTAGTAGTACTTATGGGCTGGCTTCAGGCTGCCTAGACATGCTCCTAGTGGTTTGGTTCCCCTTAAAGGTCCCTTTGTTGACTTTGCAGGGTGCCTCAGACAAGCCAAGAGGCCCCTAGAACCATATGTTTGAGATGTCTGAGATGGGTCGTGTGGCCCATGTCCTATAAAGCATAAGTAACCTGATGAAACTCCCATTGCTCTCCTTCATGTCAAGGTAGTTTTTAAAATTCCCACACAAAAATGGAAATTGGCTCCTTCCCCACTTCAAGAAGCTGCACCTTCCATTCCAGTCCCACAGTCATCATGCAAAGCCACCCTCAATTCCTCCCTTTCCTCATCCCATACTTTACCTGGATATGAGCACACTAACATGGCTTGATCCAATTCCTAATCCTTAGGGCTGCAAAACAGGATCAGAAAGTAGAAGCAACAATTCCCTTTATCTCAAACTTCTTGGAGCTATAGGCTAAGTCCTCCCCCACCCTTTTTTAATTGCAACACCATCACAGTTAAGTAGGGGCTCTCTTAAACACTTTGAATTCCTCTGTACAGGACTTAGAAGTTGGCCTAAGTAACCATTTAGTCCACTACTCTCCCCATTAATACTCTTCCCCCCCTCCATTTTATAGATAGTAGAAATGAAGACCTGAGAAAGGAGGTGTGATTTGCTATAGGGTCTTGGCTGGCCAACACAACATGACCACCTCAGGCCCTTGCTCCTTTAGGTCCTCTCCTTCCTGCTCCTGGGCCTGATGTCCATGATGATTCCTTTGTGCCGAGACTTCGCTGGCCTCATCATCGTCTGCCTCTTCCTGGGCCTTTGTGATGGCTTCTTCATCACCATCATGGCCCCCATTGCATTTGAACTGGTGGGCCCAATGCAAGCCTCACAAGCCATTGGCTACCTACTGGGAATGATGGCCCTACCGATGATTGCCGGGCCCCCCATTGCAGGTGAGGTTGATATTTTAGGGAGGGCATAAATCAAAGAGTACTGTTTTCTCTGGGCACTAGGTCTCCTGAACGCCTTTGCTTGAGTCCTCCTTTTCTCTTATTCTCTGTTTAAGAACCCTTGTCAGAGTACATGATACCCCTTATTACTACTAGTGGAAGAGATTAAACACAGTACATATGCATGGATACATTTTAAGAAATGGATTTTTCATGGCTGTATTTCTGTTTCAATGGGGTTTTATTATAGACAGTAGAGCGCCTTCCAGGTAGATGAACAGCAAAATGGGTTTGGCCTTCTTGACCATGCTGTTGACCCAATATCTTCTCTCTCTCCACCAGCAGGTGATTATTGGCAAGGTAGTTGGGAAGAAGAGAAGAAAAAGTAAAATAAAAAATAAAACCAGAAGACCCTGGTTTTATTAAAACCTTGAGACACCCTTCTTCTCCTGCTGGCTTCTGAAATAAGCCTGTAGAAGAGATTTGTTTAAGGGTTGAGCCACTAAGGCTCCCCTTCAGCAAGTAGCAGGCAAAATGTTAGTTTTCCATCTTTCAATACTCCTAGTTTCTCCTTCCACTCTCCCAGAAGGGCATTTTTGGTACCCCTGGAAACATAAAACCAATGAAAAGAGACCATCATTTTCTTTCTATAGGATTTGTTACAAACATTGACTCATGGCTAAGCCTTTCTTAGGCTAGTTGAATGGGTTAATTCAACAAATATTCTTTGAAAATCAATTATGTGCAAGACTTTGTGAAGGTACAATGTGACAGAGCACAAGTTTTTATGTAGGCTTTTGTGCAATAGCCACGTGACTATCAGGGAAGGGGCACCCCTATCAATTTCCTGATCCCAGGAAATTGAGTACCCCAGAATCCATGACTCTTTCCATTTTGCTTAAGTCCTGAGTAATTAAAAAGTGAAGGACCTTCTTACATTTCCTGGATACATTTTCTGGGCTCTAAGGTACTATGAGATAACTCACATTTAGCTTTTGGAGGTGAACAGGGGAGGCCTTGAATCTCATGCTAAACACATCCATAGTATTAGCAGCTTGAAGGAACCCAGAGGAGCCATATATATCTATAACTGAAAGGAAAACATACACATATAGACTACTCCTAGTGAAAATAGAACTTCCAAGAAAGGACACTTTCAAGAAAAATCAAATAGGAACCCAAATGACTTGTACCGTGAGAACAATGTGGGAGTGGGGGTAAGAGGATGGGTAATATTACTGTGAACCAAAACAAGACTTGGCCATCCTCTATGGAGTTCTTTTAAACTAGGTTTCTTCTTAACTCCATATAGCTAGCTAGTTGTAGTTTAATTAGCTTCTTTCATAATACACATTTACAAGTCAAGGGCCTCCAACCCCAGTACCTCAGAGAGGAACTTTCTGCCCTGGAAGTTGGGAGATCACCTGAATCAAGGCAATAGCAGCCAAGATTCTCTAGATAGGTACTGTGTTGACCCCTAGAAGAGGCAGAAAGGATCTTTGAGCAATAGGGCAAAGCTGACCTTGACTTGTCTCTCTTGAATATTTCAGGCCTCCTCCGCAACTGTTTTGAGGACTACCATGTGGCCTTCTACTTTGCCGGTGTTCCCCCCATCATCGGGGCTATAATCCTCTTCTTCGTCCCTCTGATGCATGAAAGGATGTTCAAGAAAGAGCAGAGGGATTCCAGCAAGGATAAAATGTTGGCATCTGATCCAGACCCCAATGGGGAGCTACTGCCAGGCTCCCTCAGCCCTGAGGAACCAATCTAATGCCTCTTTCTTGCCATTGTATGCTCTTCCCTAGCCTTTCCCCTTTATCCCACCCTGCTCAGCATTTACATGTTTGCCACCAGCACACTTGTTTGCAAACCTGTGCACACAGCATTTCAGCCACCTGACCATCCCCTTGGAGCTAAAGCTCCAGGTGTTCCAAACTCATTAACCAAATTCTCCCCATGAATGCCTTTAAACCTTCTCTTTAAGAGAATGCCAGGGACCTTCTCTTCCCAGGGATCTGGGAAAGTGTGGGATCATCCCCTGACCTTTGGAAATTCTCTGTATCCTTTCTAACCTCTGGGAGAGGAGCAGAATGGGACATTCTGCCCCAAGCTTATTAGTGACCCACTAAAATCAACTGCCAAAGGTGCTACTGTATCCCTAGGAGCCTAGTGGGGAATACCTAAGCCTCTGTTTTCTGAAGAGTTCATTCTGGGAGTTCATTGCATCCATCTTTGGAAGCCTCTGGTCGGGGGGAGAGCAGGGAGGGAAAATAAGATAAAGACCTTTGTTTAGGCTCAGAATTTCTAAGGGCCCTGGCTTCCTAGGAACTGTGTACTGGCAGTATCCTCATCATAAAGTTGGTTAACAGTCTGCTTCCCTCTTCCTTTCCTTTTATTTCCTCTACTGTCTTCTCTCCCTTCTCTTCTCCCTCTATTTCTTTTTATGACTGTCAAAAACACATGGGTGCTGGGGAAAAGGAGGGACCCATTCACAGTTTTGGCCAATCAGCCTCACCTTGGCACAGTGTAACTCTCACACTAACATAATCCCACTCATCTCAGGCTGAGCCCCATCTTATTTTTTGGCTCAAGGTGACTTGAGACAAAAGTCAGACTGGAAGAGTAGAATATTATTTAGGGAAGGACCTTACCTATCATGGAGTTCCATTTCCACTCACTGATTTTTACAGATTTCCCACTTCAATGCATTAATTTAGTGGCCCTCACAGCCCCCCATCTTTTTATCTACCTGTTAAAATGTGAAGAAACCCCTTTCATCTCAGCAGGCAGAAGAGGACAGGCGAAAGTAAGCTGGCATGGTGGGAGTAGGAACAGTGGTTATTGACATGGCAAAGGACCAACTTCTCCATCTCTCAGTTTTTATAAATCAATATTTCCACCTGTGTTAGGCCAGAAAAGGGACTGTTGGGGGAAAAAGAAAAAAACAAACAAACAAAAAAACACCTGTTCCTAACCTGGATCCCGAAAAGGTACAGGCAGCAGCTGTACACATGGTTGGACAACTTTGTTTCAGAAGGGGAAGCCATCCTACCCTTTACAACCCAATCTGTCTCCCATACTGGGCATCCTAGGCCACTCTGCTTAGTGGTCATTAAAGGTGCCATGAAAAGTAGACTCTGGACCACCTTTATCTCTCTGAAGCATGTACCAAATGCTTCCCTATGCCCAAATTCTGGGCAACAGTCTTATTGAAGAGCATTCCCAGTGCCCTTGGCATGCAGAGGGCACTACCAGGCTGTGTCCACCTACCTAGTACAGCTCACTCCATTAGGAGTTCATCCTCACTCTGCCTCTTTGTGTCTTTTTGCCACTTTCTGGGCCTTTGTCTATTGTGTTCCTGTCACCCATTCTTTCATCATCTTTTTGCCAGGCATTCCTGGCTGTCACTTGGAGCCAACAATAACTTGCCTCTCCAACCCAGGGTCATCCTAGGACCAGGAGGATGAGATTGCCCTGAAGGTCTCCAAAGAAGACAACAGTCCCACCCATAAGTTTTCCGTTACAAGCAGGCAGCTGGGGAATGATTGTCCTCTGATGATTTCATTCAAGACCAAAGTTCTGAGCCCCTTCCGCTGGTCCCAGTCCAGCTCATATCAATTTCCCAAAGGAAAACCCATGGGTTCTTAGCTCTGCAGGTAGAAAGGGACCAAGTTACTATCCTGTCAGTTGAAACAGCAGTAGAAAAAGGAGAAGCTGGGTCCCAGGAGCCCTGGAACTTACAGGAGAGACCACTGAAAATACTGGTAAAACAACGCCCCTGCTCCCTGCCCTACAACCACTAAGTCAGTGGAGGGCAATTCTGCAGGGTCATCTTTGTTGCTCATGGTCAGAGAGCTCTTTAAGAACCAGGCTGCCATCTACTTCTCTCCAGATGAAGAGAAGACATTCACGGGTCCCAAATCTGCCCATTCAGGTGTCACATGATATAGCAGGGTGTCAATTTACTTCTTCCACAAGTGTAGATGTCCATATGTGAGCTTTTGTGCTTTTGCAGAGAATGTTGATTGGCAAAAGCAGCACAGTATTAATATTTAGAGTAGGATGCAATCCTCTTATGCTCCACAGTTAAACCTGGAAGAATGAACAAATTTTCAGAACTTGAGATGTGCGACATTGAACTCCTCAAGGCGTTTGGAACAAAATAAACAGATCTAAAAATTTGGTTTTGGTATGTATGTTGCCTACAAGCGTGAAATAGTCTTAATGTGGTTAACAGTAGGAAGTCTGGCTTCAGAACTGAATCTCATTTTCAAATCAAAGCCCTGCCAGGATCTGTGCTGTGAGTACAGAAATTAGAAAAGTAGCTATACAGAGATTTGGAGTTGGGTAGACTCTTTGAACTTGATTTTGAAGGGAGCTCTGAAATGGAAAAATGGTTACTTTACAAATTGAGAACGTGAATAATGGCTGAATTGGAGTGGAGGCGCCATCATCTTGCTACAAATGTGCCATATTAAAAATTAGCAAAGACTTTAGCAATAATCAAATCCAATTCTTCCTTCCTCTCTTTTATTTTATTAATGAAGAACCTGAAGGTATAGCTGGGTGACAAAGGCTGGCAGAGACAGAGCCTGGAATTGAGGGTGATGCAGATAAAGACCTATAAGAATGACAAATCTGGGAGTAACCTTGGAGTCCCCCCTTGTTCATATTCTGCATTAAATTTAAGTGGGGAAACTGAGGCATAGAGGTAAGTAGGGACTGCTGCGGGCTCATACAGAGGACAGTGACTTGCCCACTTCATTCAATAATTATGTAGCAAGCCCATTTCAAAGGGGGTGTCAGCAGAACCAGCTCTGGGCAAAAATGATGAAGTCTGACTTTTAGCATACCCCGTCTCTTCACCATTACCCTCACCCACAAGCAACATACTTTTGTACTCTGTCTTCCAGGCAGTCTAGAGACCTTCTGCAGCTTTGACCTTGGAAGCCTACTTTGATCCACCGCACCTCCACCCCCAGCAACCTAAGAGTTGACAAAGTCCACCTCCTTATGCCCATACTTTGGGCAGGGTAGGGCAGGGCCAGAGCAAAGAGAAGGGAGTGATTTACTTTGGGAGAAGGTGATTTACCGCCAACCTCTTGGCTATTATCTATTCTCCCCTGACTCAGTGACACCCTGGGGCTGCAGGCTCCTTCCCACCTCCCACTGAGGCTAATTATTCTGCCCTGTTGCCAGGTCCCAGACTTTCCTATCTAAGGTCTGCTGCCCCCTCAGTACCTTTCATTGCATCCCCAAGGCTCAGGCTATGTTTGATTACTCAGGATCATTAGATTTCAAACCTGTGGAATCCCATAATTTTTATGAGCATATGCTTTTCTCCAGCACCTTTTCTTGTCTGAAAAGACAGTCAGCAGCTCCCTTCTAATTCTGCACAGTAGCAGAGCAGACCAACTGACAAAGATTACGAATCCCCAGTGTCTCACAACTGGCATCCTAGACAGGGGTGAATGATAGAAAAAGAACCCTTGAAGCAAGTTTGGAAATCTTAATAAAATGATATAAAGCATTCTGCATCAACTATGGTTAAATTAAAAAAAAAATGATATGAAGCAGAGAGGGCAGAGGCACAAAGAAAGGGATTAGATATGCTTGCAGAGGTTGAGGAGGCTGTGCTTGAAAGGCCCTTTGATTCCTGCCTTTCAGCTCTCTTTAGTGGTCACCAGAAGCAGAGTTCCATGCCTGGTTTTCTAGTCATTTCAGCAATTTGTTCTATAGACCTGCTATGTGTCAGGCACTGGGCTAGAATCCAGGGACTTTAGGAATGAAAAGAACAGAAGTAGAGAAGACACAGAGAAGAATGCAAGGAGGAATTTGTACTATCTTCAAATTACGTTTTTCTTCTCTGGGCCCCAGTGCCCTAAAGCATACTGACCTTCACTACACGATCCTCTCTGGGGCCAGACAGGGACCACTGCAGCCCCCACCGGTACCGAGACAGCAGCAAGCATTCCGCACCCCGCTTCCATTCTTCTCCCCAAGACCTGCCTTCCTGGGGCCAGAGTTGCCTGGAAAAGCTGCTCAACTCAGCATTGGTTTACTGCTTAACTCCAGCAGGATAAAATTAGCCTAAAGCTCGTACTAACAAGTGTAAGAGCCCCTGTCGAGCCAGGGAAAGGGGAGGGCAGAGCAGAGCCCGGCACTGTCACTCCAGGGCCAGTGGGACCCGCCGACTTAACTGCACCTGTCATGCGCCTCCTGGCTCCAGTGGGTTCCAACCAGTGCCTGCGGGCTAGAGACCAGCGAGGCGCTGGCTACTGCTACCCTTTGTCAACACACACACAAATACACCTTACACTGCCCTCGCAACAACTAGGCCCTGGGATCAAGGACTGGGGGTGCTAATCCTTACCATTTTCCACCAGGCCCCCCACGCCTACCCCCACATTCTGGGACAGCCCTGGGATAGAGATGGGCTGAGCGGCGCTGGTACTGGGCCGATGCTTCTAGTCCTGTCATTAACAGGACTTGGGCAGAAGGGTTGGGAGATCCTGACCCCATGTGAGCCTCCATTCATTCCCCCATCTGGGAGGTGTAATAACACAGGAGCGGTGTCACGGATGAGCATCTGACCTTGCTACTCAGACAAGAATCTGCCTGCCCAGGACAACTACCCTTCTCGTCCTAGGAAACGGGTCCGGAAAGAAGGCGGGAGGACCCAGTCTTGGGCCCCGCCAACTGTCTGAATAGCCAGATGGATAGCAGCTGCTATGTGTCCAGGCTCTGATCCTCCTGGATTCCCCGCCCTGCCCAGGGTCTGCAGCGGCTACCTCGACCCACTTCGCCCCGCCCATTCTGCGTTTGGTCTGAGCCCTCCAGGTGATCCCTGCTGGGTTGGTCCAGAACCCCTTACAACCTGTGGCTGTCTCCTCTCCGTCCACCAGCCCGCTCCCCCAGCATCCCAAGGATGAGATCCAGCCGCTGCTAGCATAAGGACCTATAGTAGGTTCAGGCTCCAGGTCCTCCAGGATGAAAAGGCTGGAGACAGAATCCGTCTCCAGGAAGCGCTCCTGCTGGGGGCAGTAATCCTCCTCCACGCTCCTCTGCAACCTCCAACCCTGGGCCGGCTCTGCGGGGCGCCTTCTTCAAGTAGTTCAGCCCAGCGGGGCTGTTTCTGCCAATGATTTGGCCCACTAGAGTCTCCATAAAAACTGCTCTACAACTCCTGGGGTCAACCACGCTGGCCACAGCTCCCAGCTCAGGCCAGCCCCCCACATACATGGTTACTGGTATCTCACCTAGGGAGGTGAGCCCCCACCAGCTGCCCTTAGCACCACCCAGGTAAGCAAGCGGGATTTCTCAAGCTTGAGAACCCAAGTCCAAACTTGGATGGAGCCTCAGAAGGTAGGAAGGACCAGAGCTACTCCAAGAGCCACCTTCCTCAATTTGCTCCTCTCTCTACACTCCTCCACCTTACTCTTCACCCACCTGCTCCTTCAGCACTAGCCTGGTAGGGGTGGAGAGGGCGGGGCAACCCACCTGGACTCCTTCCACCACACAGTCCCTGTCATCCTCCCTCCTCAAGGTGGAGCGAGGGGATGGTGGGGCAGTCTGGCAGATACTTTTGCCTTAAGGCCTTGCAAAGGCAAAAGTTTCTTCCTGTCCTGTCTGGGATCTTCTGGTTGCCTGCCTCTTCATTTTTCACATCCTCCCCAACCCCATACATGAGCATAGATACACCCTTCATCCTTTCCCCAAGCATGTCTGGACATAATGGTCCCCTCAAAATCCTTCAGAAACCCCCTTCAAAAACCTGAGTCAGCAAATTACTGTTCACAGGTGCTTCCATAGCCCTCACCACGCTTGACTCTCTCCCAACCCCATGAGGCAGTGGCTCTTCTGCAAGGTTTTACAAATGGGAAATTGAGGCCCAGAGGGGGATTAAATGCCCAGGGGATTTTTGTTTGTTTGAGACAGGGTCTTGCTCTGTTGCCTGTGCTAGAGTGCAATAACCTCATCATAGCTCACTACAGCTTCAGACTCCTGGGCTCAAGCATTTCTCCTGCCTTGGCCTTCCAAGTAGCTGAGGCTACAATCCATGCCACCACACCAGACTCAGTTTTCTATTTTTTTTTTTTTTTTTTTGTAGATATGGGGTCTCACTCTTGCTTAGACTGGTTCCAAACTACTGGTCTCAAGCAATCCTCTTGCCTCAGCATCCCAGAGTGCTAGGACTCCAGGTGTGAGCAGCTGTGCCCAGCCTGAATGCCCAATTTTGAACCCCTTCTCCAAGGCCCTTTCCAGAAATCAGGGACATGAGCAAAATCTCTTTTCCTTTGCTTTCAGAAAGCTGCCTTGCTGCTCTTGGAATCAGCAACTTCTTTTTCATACCTACTCTGTCCCCAGTGAAGGTTCTGGCTAGAGAGTGGTACCACAGCCCCCAGGTGGAGGCATGGAGGGCAGAAGAGTCCTTGTGCAACTCTACCCAGCTTTCCCAATGGAGAGATTAGGGAATAGGAAGTAGAAGTCTCTGCTCTGCTTTTCTCTGGTACAAGTTCCTCTCTCCTTCATAATGGAGGTAAAACTCCAAAATTAGCTTTTCTGTGCCTTGCTCCCCCAGTCCTTCTCTCATAATTCAATAAAATTATCATTGCTGAGGGCTATATCAGGGCTTTGGTTGATGCCCATTGATCTCCAAAATATCCTTTTTTTCTGGTATGGTTACTTGTATGGAGAGAAAGAGGATTAAGGAGCAGCTCCTACATGCATTAGAAAGAATTTGTGTATCTAAAAGGCCAACCCAACTACCTCAGGGGCTGCCTTTCTTCTAGACTTTCAGTGCTGTGCCAAGTTCCAGAGAGGAAGTGGCAAAGAATAGCAAACATTATGCAATTAAGTATAAGGGAGCTCCCATGGTAGCACCAGAGGAAGGGAAAAGGAGAGAACATGACTAAACCCCTGGCCACACACTTCACTAAAATGAACTTGTCCTATATAAGCCTCCCAATAATTGTGTCCATAACCTTTCTTCTCAACTTCCCTGCCCCAGTGGAGAGATTATTTATAACCACAGGGGAGTTTGGTGTTGTCTAGCTGCCCTCACCCATCAATCCTAAATTTTTGGTGGACTTCTAAATTCCCAGATCTCAGTAAGTCCTTGCCTAAGCCTTTCCTTCAGGGTGGGTAGCTTCAAGCATCCAAGCCAGGTTACTTCAAGGTTAAGAAATACCTGTCAACCACAACGGATAAGCCTGGAAAGCAGGGAGAGCCATGTTTCAAGAAAAGTCAAATTCCATGCAAAACTAGGTCCAGTTCAGTAGTTCTGTAAATTGTTGCAACCAGTGAATTCCAGAATCACTTTAACATTATATTGACAAGGCACAGAAGACTGTAACAAACAGAATTATCTCTTTCTATCCAACTGAGTTCTTCACAGTTCTTGGTCAACACACTTAAGGGGTATCCTACCAGGAGTAGTTCAAAACCCAAAGAAGGTCGCAGGTGCTGCAGGTCCAGTTACTTTCAAATTATACTCTATGAATCTTTGGAGGACTCACAGAGGTACCTTAAGGTTCACTGGATATCTGAGAAGATAGCAGATTGTGGAGTACTGGGCCTTTCCCCCTTCCCTTCAATCATAATAATAGTTTTTGTTGTTTGTTTTTGAGACAGAGTCTCACTATGTCACCCTCGATAGAATGCCATGGCGTCACAGCTCACAGCAACCTCAAACTCTTGGGCTTAGGTGATTCTCTTGCCTCAGCCTCCCAAGTAGCTGGGACTACAAGTGCCCACCACAATGTCCAGCTACTTTTTGGCTGTAGTTGTCATTATTGTTTAGCAGGCCTGGGCTGGGTTCGAACCTGCCAGCTCTGTGTATGTGGCTGGCACCCTAGCTGCTGAGCTACAGGCGCTGAGCCAGAATAATAGTTTTAACATTGAGAAAAGGGATTCTTCTGTTTAAATTTTAAAACATTTTAAAAAATTTATTTCAAATCAAGACATATTCTTTTGAAAGACTAATTATATGTATTTTTCCTTATACCACCCATAAAAACAGCTTAAAATGTTAAATATTATATATAAAACAAAACTAAGAAAATTCCAAAAAGTGGAGTGAAGAAAGCATGCTAACTAGAGATCTCAGAACTTGAGGAGTGACTCACCTGAGGTAAGTGCCCTGGTTTTTTTTTTTCCCTTATATATCGCAGACTAGGTGCTGGAGAAGGCAGCAACCCAGAAATACCAACGGGCACAGACATAAAAAGCCCAGTGAAATCTTGCTCTTTCTAGTCAAAGAACCAGAAAGAAAGCAGTCTAGCAAGACAGAAAACTTTTACACAATAAATAGTCTACTTCAGTCAAATACCAAGAAAAAATTGTGGTTCCACTCCCACCCTAGTCAGCAAAGGTGAACTAGAGAGCCTAGATCTCCACTTTCATCTTTGTGGAACAAAGCACCTTTCCTTCCCATCACCAAGGTAGTATCACATAAAGCCATGCAGGGAGCCTAGACTTTCCATTCCAGCCAGTAACAAGGCATCTTGGCCTCTCTCAGCAGCCCAGGTGTTATCAGTGAAGGCCTAGTGGAATGCCTGAACTCACAGAGTAGTAATAAAGAACCTCTTACTACCTCGGTGTCAACAGAAGTCCAGTAGGGAACCTGAACTTTCTTTTGCCTTGACTTGGAAATAATGAGACAGTACACTTCTCTTACTGGATTGCTTTCAGAGGAGGCCTGCTAAAATAAATATTTAAATAAGATCCATAAGATCCATAGTTTCAACCCGGCGTGATGGCTCACGCCTATAATCCCAGCACTCTGGGAGGCCAAGGTGGGTGAATTTGCCTGAGCTCAGTAGTTTGATACCAACCTGAGCAAGAGTGAGACCTCATCTCTAAAAAAGCAAAATAGCTAGGCATTGTGGTGGCCGCCTGTAGTCCCAGCTCCTTGGGAGACTGAGGCAAGAAAATCACTCCAACTCTAGAATCTAAGGTTGCAGTGAGCTATGACACCATAGCACTCTACAAAGGGTAACAAAGTGAGACAATGTCTCAAACAAAAAAAATAAAGATCCATAATTTCATTACTTACTACTCAAAATGCCCAAGTTCAATAAAAAAAAAAATCATCATACTAAGACATCCAACCAGGTATTGATTCTTGACTGAAAAAAGACAACTAATGCCAACATGTGAGATGATGAATATGTTAGAATTAATTACCTGACAAGAAACTTAAAGTAGTCATCATAAAAATGCTTCAGTGAGTATTTATTAATATGCTCGAAATAACTGGAAAAAATGGAATGTTTTAGTAAATAATAGAAGGTATAAATAGAAGACCAAATGGAAAGTTTAAAACAAAAAAATCCAATAACAAAAAAAAAAAACCTCTAAATAGGCCCCACAGCAGAATGAAGAAGACAGAAGAAAGAAGCAGAGAACTTGATGATAGAGCAATAGAAATTATCCAATCTGAACAAAAGAAATAAAATAGACTAAAAAAAATGAACAAATTAACAGACTCACAGTGAATTATGAGATTTTGACAAAAGATCTAATAATCATGTCATCAGAATCTAAGAAGGAGATGAGAGAGAAGTGGAACTGGGAAAGTATTTGAATGGCTGAAAACCTCCCAAATTTGGCAAAAGACATAATCCTACAGATTCAAGAAGCTGAGTGAACCCCAAACAGGATGAACTCAAAAAGATTTATCCTAAGACACATTGTAGTTAAACATCTGAAAACTAAACACAAAACAAACAAAATATCTTAAAAACAACAAGATAGAAAAGAGACCTTATTTATAGGAGAAACAATTCAAATGAAAATGGAGTTCTCATTAGAAACCAGGGAGAAAAAAAAGAAGTTACAGATGTTTCAAGTACTGAAAGAAAAGAACTGTTAACTCAGAATTGCATACCCACTGAAAATATCCTTGAAGAAGGAAGAGAAAATCATAACATTCTCAGATCATGGAAAACTAAGAAAACTTGTCATCAGCAGACCTATTATAAAAGACTGATAAAAGTAATTTCTCCAAACAGGAAAGAAATCACAGAAAAAAGAATTGTGTAACATCAGAAAATAAGAAAGTACATGGAAAGCAAAAATCTGGTAACTTAGGAGATTATTAGGCTACAAAAACTCTGTCCTCATGTATGGATTAGTGTCCTTAAGGGTTTCAGGAAACAGTTTAGTTTCTTTTGAACTTACTCCCTTCCATCATGTGATGACATCATCTATGAGTAATGGGCTATCATCAGACACTAAACCTGCTGGTACCTTGATTTTGAACTTCAAGCCTCCAGAGCTGTGAGAAATAAATTTCTGTTCTTTATAAATTACCTCATCTTAGGTATTTTGTTATAGCAGCACAAATGAACTAAGACATACAACATTGAAATATGTTGTACAAATCAGAAAAAACCTCAAATAGCCAAAACATTACTCAGAAATAAAAACAAAGCAGAAGAAATTACATGACCAGACCTGAGACTGCACTATAAATCAGTAGTGATCAAAACAGCATGGTACTGGCACAAAAGCAGAGAAGTAGATGTCTGGAAGGGAATAGAGAACCAAGAGATGGATCCAGCTACTTACCGTTATTTGATCTTTGACATGCCAATCAAAAACATTCAGTGGAAAAAAGATTCCCTATTTAACAAATGGTGCTGGATAAACTGGCTGGCAACCTGTAGAAGATTGAAACACTGTTCACCATTAACTACAATAGACTCTCACTGGATAAAAGATTTAAACCTAAGACATGAAACAATAAAAATACTTGAAGAAAGTGCAGGGAAAACTCTTGAAGAAATCAGCCTGGGTGAACATTTTATGAGGAGGACTCCCCAGGCAATTGAAGCAGCTTCAAAAATACACTACTGGGACCTGATCAAACTAAAAAGCTTCTGCACAGCCAAGAACATAGTGAGTAAAGCAAGCAGACAGACCTCAGAATGGGAGAAAATATTTGCAGGCTATACGTCCGATAAAGGTCTAATAACCAGAATCCACAGAGAACTAAATTTATTAGCAAGAAAAGAACACGTGACTCCCATTTCAGGGTGGGCAAGGGACTTAAAGAAAAACTTCTCTGAAGAAGATAGATGCAAAATCTACAAACACATGAAAAAAAGCTCATCATTTTTAATCATCAGAGAAATGCAAATCAAAACTACTCTGAGATACCACCTAACCCCAGTAAGAGTAGCCCACGTAACAAAATCCCAAAACCAGAAATGTTGGCGTGGATGTGGAGGAAAGGGCACACTTCTACACTGCTGGTGGGAATGCCCACTAATACGTTTTTTCTGGGAGGATATTTGGATAATACTCAGAGACGTAAAAATAGACCTGCCATTCGATCCTATAATTCCTCTACTATGTTCATACCCAGAAGACCAAAAATCACAATATAACAAAGACATCTGTAATAGAATGTTTATTGCAACCCAATTCATAATTGCTTAGTCATGGAAGAAGCCCAAGTGCCCATCGACCCACGAATGGACTAGCAAATTGTGGCACATGTATATCATGGAATACTATGCAGCCTTACAGAAAGATGGAGATTTTACCTCTTTCATGTTTACATGGATGGAGCTGGAACATATTCTCCTTAGCAAAGTATCCCAGGAATGGAAGACAAAGTATCCAATATACTCAGCCCTACTATGAAGCTAAACTATAGCCTTCACATGAAGGCTATAACCCAACTATACCACAAGACTATCGGGAAAGGGCCTAGGAAGGGGAAGGGAGGTGGGAGGCATAGGGAGAGGGAGGGTAATGGGTCGGGCCACATCTATGGTGCATATTTTTATCTATAAAATAGATTTAAAAAAAAAAACCATTTGGGTTTCGGCAAGAGACTTTAAATACTTGCCACAACAAGAAGGGGATTAGTCCTATTAACTGCCAAAAAGGGAGGCACCTGTTTATTTTTACAGGAGAAGTACTACTTTTATGCCAACAGACCTGAGATCGTGCAAAACAAGATCAAAACACTCCAAGAAGATCTAGAAAAGAGAAGAAAAGAAATTCTAGAAAATCCCCTGTGGATGGGCCTACATGGTTTTTCACCCTACCTTCTTCCTTTGCTACCCTTATTTACCCTTCACCCTTCGGATCTGTATCCCCAAAAAAAGGTTAGAGGCAGTTAAATCAGGTCGAGGTCCAATATCACCGGCTCATTACCCAAGAATCTAACTATTATTCTTCACTGTTCTCCATAGCACCAATGACGGGTAAGATTCCCAAAGCGGGGACAACCTAAGACAGGATATGGAGAGGCTGCATGGTGGATTACATTCATAGTACCCAAAGACGGGTAAGATCACTCTGCATTCAGTCAACCTAAGACAGGGA
>CAUYPK010039567.1:0-27316 GCA_963574355.1 Loris lydekkerianus | reverse complement strand
TTCTAGAAAGTTGAGATATTTGACTTTCAAGGATTTCTTTCACGTGGAGTTGGCAACTTATCATAGTTCTGGTCATGTAATACATGACAAAGTCTCTCTGGAAGCTTTCTCTACATGATTAAAAGAAACCCCTCACTTTTTCTCTCATTTTTTCTTTCTACTGGACTGCAAATATTGTTCCTAGAGCTGCATTGCCACCATGAGGCCACTAGGGAAAAAATTCAAGTGATAAGTTTCTTTAGAAAAAAGACATCGACCCATGAATGGACTAGCAAATTGTGGTACATGTATACCATGGAATATTATGCATCCTTAAGGAAAGATGAAAATGGGCAGTGCATGTGGCTCAAAGGGGTAGGGCGCCAGCCCCATATGCCTAAAGTGGTGGGTTCAAACACACCCTCAGCCAAAAACTGCAAAAAAAAAAAAAAAAAGTGCCTTTAATTCTTTCATGTGTACATGGATGGATGGAGCTGGAATATATTCTTCTTAGCAAAGTATCTCAGGAATGGAAGAAAAAGTATCCGATGTACTCAGCCCTACTATGAAGCTAAATTATAGCTTTCGCATGAAGGCTGTAACCAAACTATAGCACAAGACTATGAGAAAAGTGGCAAGAAAGGGGAAGGGAGGAGGGAGTTTAGGGTGGACAGAGGGTGGGTGGGGCCACACATACTAGCATCTTAGAATGGGTACAGGAAAACTTACTAAAGACAGAATACAAATGTCTACATACAATAACTAAGAAAATGCCATGAAGGCTACATTAAACATTTTGATGAGAATATTTCAAATTGGATATGAAACCAGGACACTGTACCCCTTGATTGCACTAATGTACACAGCTGTGTTAATCATTAAAAATAAAAGTTTGGCTTTTTTAAATAAAAGAAGAATATTGGGGGAAAAAAAGTTTTCTGTGCACTTCCTTCAAGTATTTTTATAGGTTCATGTCTTAAGTTTAAATCTTTTATACAGTGAGAGTCTATCTTAGTTAATGGTGAATGGTGTGGGTCCAGTTTCAATCTTCTACAGGTTGCCAATCGGTTCATCCAGCACCATTTGTTAAATAGGGAATCTTTCCACCACTGGATGTTTTTAATTGGTTTGTCAAAGATCAAATAATGGTAAGTAGCTGGATTCATCTCTTGGTGCTCTATTCTGTTTCAGACATCTACTTCTCTGTTTTTGTGCCAATACTATGCTGTTTTGATCACTATCAATTTATAGTACAGTCTCAGGTCTGGTAGCATGATTCCTCCTGCTGTGTTTTTATTGCTGAGTAAGGTTTTGGCTATTCGAGGTTTTTTTCTGATTTCATATAAAACGAAGTATTATTTTTTCAAGATCTTTAAAATATGACAATGGAGCTTTAATAGGAATTGCATTAGAATTACATATTGCTTTGGGTAGTATAGACATTTTAACAATGTTGATTCTTCCAAGCCATGAGCATGGTATGTTTTTCCATTTGTTAACATCTTCAGCTATTTCTTTTCTTAAAGTTTAATAGTTCTCTTTGTAGAGATCTTTCAATTTCATTGTTAGGTATAGTTCCATATATTTCATCTTCTTTGGCACCACTGTGAAAGGAATAGGGTCCTTGACTGTTTGTTCGGCTTGGTTATTGTTGGTATATATAAAGGCTACATATTTAAGGGTGTTGATTTTGTAGCCAGAGACATTCCTGTATTCCTTGATCACTTCTAAAAGTTTTGTAGTAGAATCCCTAGTTTTTTCCAGATATACAATCATATCATCTGCGAGGAGTGAAAGTTTGATCTCTTCTGACCCTATGTGGATACCCTTGATTGCCTTTTCTTCCCTAATTACAATGGCTAAAACTTCCATTATAATGTTAAGGAGCAATGGAGACAGTGGGAAAACTTTCCTGGTTCTTGATCTAAGTGGAAATGATTTCAATTTAACTCCACTCAATACGATATTGGCTTTGGGTTTGCTGTAGTTGACCTCTATCAGTTTAGGAAATATCCCTTCTATACTAATTTTCTTAAGTGTTCTGATCATGAAGGGATGCTGGATATTATCAAAAGCTTTTTCTGCATCAATTAAAAGAATCATATTGTTCTTATTTTTTAGTTTGTTTATGTGCTGAATTACATTTATAGATTTACATATATTGAACCAGCCTTAAGACCCTGGGATAAATCCCACTTGGTCGTGGTGTATAATTTTTTTGATGTGTTGTTGGATTCTATTTGTTAGGATCTTATTGAGTACTTTAGCATCAATATTTATTAGTGATATTGGTCTATAAATTTGTTTTTTTGTTTGGTCTTTCCCTGGTTTGGGGATTAAGGTGATGTTTGCTTCATAGAATGTGTTAGGTAATATTTCTTCTTTTTTATATTTTGAAAGAGGTTTAGTAATATAGGTACTAGTTCTTCTTTTAAGATTTGGTAGAATTCTGATGAAAAGCTATCTGGTCCTGGGATTTTCTTATTTAAGGAGATTTTGTATAGTTGATGCATTTCAGAACTTCATATAGGCCTGTTCAACATTTCCATTGCATTCTGGCTAAGTCTTGGTAGGTGGTGTACTTCCAGGTATTGGTCGTTTCCTTTCAGATTTTCATATTTCTGAGAGTAGTGTTTCTTGTAGAATTCATTAAGGATTTTTTGAATTTCTGAGGGGTCTGTTGTTATTTCATTGTTACCATTTCTGATTGAAGAAATTAGAGATTTTACTCTTTTTTTCCTGGTTAGGTTGGCCAAAGGTTTGTCTATTTTATTGATCTTTTCAAAGAACCAACTTTTGGATCTATTGATCTGTTGTATAATTCTTTTGTTTTCAATTTCATTTAATTCTGCTCTGATTTTGGTTATTTATTTTCTTCTGCTGGGTTTGAGGTTGGAGTGTTCTTCCTTCTCTAGTTGCTTTAGATATCCCTTTAAGTTATTAACTTCCTGTCTTTCCATTTTCTTGAGGAAGGCTTGCAGTGCTATAAATTTCACTCTTAGGACTGCCTTTGCAGTATCCCAGAGGTTCGGGTAATTGGTGTCTTGGTTGTTGTTTTGTTCCAAAAATTTGGTGGTTTCCTTCTTAATCTTGTCTATAACCCATCTTTCCTTAAGCATAAGGTTGTTTAGCTTCCATGTTTTCGTATGGGTATACAGGTTTCTGTTGTTATTGAGTTCAACTTTTATTCCCTGATGGTCTGAGAAGATGCAAGGAATAATTTCTATTTTTTAAAATTTGCTGAGCTTAGATTTGTGGCCAAGGAGTAGTCAATTTTGGATTATGTTTCATGGGCTTATGAGAAGAATGTGTATTCAGTTTTGTTTGGATGAAATGTTCTGTAGATGTATGTTAAGTCCAGATCTTGAATGGTTAAGTTTAAATCTAAAATTTCTTTTGTTAGCTTCTTTTTGGAGTATCTATCCAGCACTGCTGAAGGGTGTTAAAATCTCCAAGTACTGTGGAACTTGAGGAAATCAAGTTGCTCATGTCTGTTAGAGTTTCTCTTATAAATTGAGGTGCGTTCTGTTTGGGTACATAAATATTAATAATTGAAATGTCATTGTATTGAGTATTACCTTTAACAAATATGAAGTGTTCATATTTATCCTTCCTTATTTCAGTTGGCTTAAAGCCCTATTGCTTCTGCTAGTAGGATTGCAGTAATTGCTTTTTTTCTGCTTTCCATTTGCCTGGAGTATAGATGACCATCCCTTCACCTTGAGTCTATATTTGTCTTTTAATGTAAGATGCAATTCTTGTGTGCAGCAGATATCTGGCTTGAGTTTTTGTATCCAGTCAGCCAACCTGTGCCTCTTTAGTGGACAATTTAAACCATTCACATTAATTGAGTATTGATAAGCTTTTTGAGAGTCCAGTGGACATTTTTAATCCTTTTGTGAGTATGGAAGTTGGAATTTGATCAAAATTTTTTGGGTGGGCTTACTTTTGTGATGGAGGATTACACTGGTCTTTATGGAGGATAGGTCTGAGAATATCCTGGAGAGCTGGTTTAGTTATGGCAAATGACTAAAATATGTTAATGTCATTAAAGTGTTGAATTTCTCCAATGTAAATAAACCTCAGTTTAGCTCGATATAGGATCCTGAGTTGAATGTTATTTTGTTTTAGAAGATTAAAAGTCAATAACCATCCTCTTCTAGCATGAAAGGTTTCAGCAGAGAGAGCTGCAGTTATTCTAATATTCTTGCCCTTGTAGGCCATGGTTTTTTTTTCATCTGGCTGCTTTCAGAATTTTCTCCATCATAGTAACTTTAGTGAAATTAATTATGATGTGCCTGTGGGATGTCTTATCTAGGGTGAGTTGTGCTGGAGTTCTGAAAGTGTCTGCTATATGAATTTCAGACTCTCTTGGCATGTCTGACATGTTCTCCTTCACCATGTCATGGAGAAGAGAGTCTGTGCCTCGTGAAGTCACTTCATCATTTTCGGGGATCCCTATAAGATGAATATTAGTTTTCTTCAAATTATCAAAGAGCTCTCTGAGAGAGTGATCTGTTTTTGCCCTCCATTTCTCTTCCTCTTTGACAGTTTTGGAGTATTCATATGATTTGTCTTCGATGTCAGAAATCCTTTCTTCTGCTTGCTCCATTCTGTTACTGAATGATTCTTCTGTGTTTCTCAGATCTTTGAGGGCTGCAACTTCTTGCCTCAATGTGTCAAAATCTTTGGTCATTTGGTCTTTGATTTCATGGAATTCTTGAGACATCTTTTGGGTTACTGCTTGGAATTCTAATTTGATCTTATTTGTAATCCAGATTCTGAATTCTATTTCTAACATCTCAACTATTTGTTTGTGCATAGGATCTTGTTCTGTGTCTGCCCCATTGATTCTTGGGGGAGTTGATCTACTCTAATTATTCATATTGCCAGAGTTTTTCTCTTGATTTCACCTCATGATTGTTTTTCACCATTGCCTCTGGCCATCCTCAGAGTTTTGGAAGTGTCTCTCCAACATTAGACCCCAGTGGGATCCCTCTATTGTGCTGTATCTTTTTAGGGAGTGACACTGTGTAGTTCCTCTGGGGATGCCCCAACTGGGGAGTTCTGGTTGTGGAAGCAGCTCCAAAGTGTGACACATCCTAATCCAGCAACAGCACGGGAGGTGGTGCGCATGGTTCTGGGAGTGGCTGGCGTCCAGTGACTTTGGCACAGAGATCCCAAGGCTTCAGCAGTCTCTGGCCAGGAGAAGGGCTTTGCGCAGAGGCAGGGAGGGCTTTTGGAGTGCACACTGCTACCAAAGTCCCTGTCCAGACGAGCGGGCCAGTGTGGAGGCAGGGAAGGTACATGGGGGAGGACATAGGGTTGCTCGGCTCCCGCAGTTCCTAGTGAGGGCATACAGAGGACCGGAGGGTGCAGGTCATGTGTTAGGGGTCACAACACAGCTCTTATGGAGGTCCGGGCGGTGCCAAGCCCAGGAGTTTGAGGTTGCTATGAGCTATGATGCCTCGGCACTCTACCCAGGGCAACAGCCTGAGGCTGCAGTGTGCCAAAACTGGTCTCACTCTGCCCCTGAGGGTTAAGGCTATAAGGCAGCTCATCCCCCACCTTTAGGCTGCTCAGTCACTAGGTTACTAGCTCCCGCCCGATCCTTGCTCTGCAACCCTGTGGGCAGAGCTTGCTGGAGCAGTTCTCTCACAATGGCTCCTTGCGGTCCACAGCTGAATACTATTAGCTCGATCTGGCTCAGCAGTTCAGTCTGGGGCCCTAGACAATGCCTAAAGTTCTCTGCACCCCTGCTCAAGCTCTCCCCAAGGCAGTTCAACTGAGTGCCAAGTCCAAAAACACCGAAACAGTTCACAGGTAAGACCTTTCCAGTTTACAGTCTCACTGCTGCTTGTACTTACAGCTGCCGGCGGGATTAGATCGATCGAGCACATGCAACCACTTGCCAGTTTTCCACTGTTTTTGTCCTCCTCTTGGGGTCCAGAAGTCCCTTGCTGACTCCCTGTATCCTCAAAGGGATGATTATAGGCATATCTCACCAGCCAGAGATGCCTGGAGTCTTATCTCCCCAGACTCGCTGTGCCCAGTTGCAGGGAAGCTGTTACTCGGCCGCCATCTTGCTCCAACTCCCAATCAATCAATTTTTAAAGGTAAAGTGGTAGGCCATTTTCCCTAGATAACTGTAAAATTTTAGAATCCAACCAATGATGTATGAGAGTTCTATTTCATCCACATCCTAACCCACATTTGGTGTTTTCAGTGTTTTTAATTTTAGGTACTCTGGTGAGTGTGCAATGGTATCTTATGATTTTAATTTGAATTACATGATCAATGATGTTGAACATATTTTTATATAATTATAGGCCCCTAGTCATGTATCTCTTTTGTGAAATTTCCTTTCCAATATTTTGTCCATTTTACACAAGGTTATTTTGTCCTTTTATTATTAAGTCCTATGTATGTCTTAAATTCCAGTCATTTGTCAAATAGGTGTTTTGCAATTATTTTCTCCAAACTGTTGTATTTTCATTGGCATCTTTGGATGGGAAATTTTTTAATTTTGATGTTTATTTATCATGTATTTTTCCTCTTTTATTTTATTTATATGATAAATCACATAAATAATTTTTAAATATTTAAAAAAAAAACTTGTATTCCTAAAACAAACCACCCTTGAAGATAATACATTGCTGAATTTTGTTATGCTTTTCAACATTTTTGATATATATATATGAAGGATATTATTCAATACCTTTATTTTGTAATAGTCTCATGAGGTTTTGATATTAGGGTGACTCGAACATCATACAAGTTGAGAAGTGTTTCTACTATTATGAAAGAGTTTTCTTTTTTTAAGATTGGAAATATTCCTTCCTTAAATCTCTTATGGAATTCAAATGTGAAACTATGTGCCTTGGTAGGAAGGCTTAGAATAATGAATTCAATTTCTCAAAAGGAAATCAAGAAAAAAATTCCATATAAAATACTATCAAAAATTATAAAACACTTAGAAATAAACTTAACCAAGAAGGTGAAAGACTTGTACTCTGAAAACTACAATCCATGGAAAGAAATTAAAGAAGATACAAATAAATGAGAAGATATCCCATATTTTTGGATGAGAAGATCTAATATGGTTAAAATGTCCATACTATCCAAAGAAATATGTGCATTCAATGCTATTTTTATCAAAATTCCAGTTGTATTTTTTCAGAAATAAAAAACAATCTGAAATTTATATGAAACAAAATGTGACCCAGAATAGTCCAAGTAATCTTAGGAAAGAAGAAAGCTGGAGGCATCAGACTTACTGATTTCAAAATACCTTACAAATCTAAACTAGTCACCACTTTCCTTCCTTCTCTCTCTTTCTTTCTTTCTTTCTTTCTTTCTTTCTTTCTTTCTTTCTTTCTTTCTCTCTTTTTGCACATTTTAGAAACCACAATAAAAACATCCATTATTTCATCTATTATCTATACAGGGGGTCCATAAAGTTTATGTATATAATTATTTCTAGAGCCAGAAAAGAAGTGTTAATAATGTTTCTAAGAAAATGTTAAGCTTTTTATTATTTTTGTTCTTGTTGCTGTAATCTGGGAATACTGGATTATGACCCCCTTAACCATATAATGCCAGAGGCCAAAGCTAAAAATATAGTTCCACAGTAGGAAACTCACCCAAATGCTTCTTCTTACTTCCCTTTATTTTTTGAAACTTTTATCTTTAACTTGCTCTATTTTTTTTTTTTGTTATACTTTAAAATTGTGAGTCATCTGGTTCTGTTTTTAATCATTACTTATACTCCATCTCATTCTAGAAAGGATTTAAAAGTTCATATTTAGAAGTAGATTAAACACCACACACCATAAATAAAAAATAGTGTACTTACCCTTAAAAACACTCCTGGTTTATTCACTGCTCTAAATTGTTCTGAAGTCTTCTATAATCTCAGTTCCCCACTTCTAAACTGCTTTAAAAAAAACATATCATGGGTGGTACCTGTGGCTCAAAGGAGTAGGGCACTGGCCCCATATGCCAGAGGTGACGGGTTCAAACCCAGCCCCAGCCAGAAAGTGCAAAAATAATAATAATATAATAAAATAAAAAACATATCATGTGTGGGTTTTTTTGGGGGGGAGTGTTTGTGTTTGTCTCAGACTCAGCCTCCCGAGTATCTGGGACTACAGGCATTTCCTCTCTGTCTCTCTCTTTTTCTCTCCCTCTCATTCTCACCCTTTTAGACTCTTACCATTCTCTTAATTCAATTCCCTTTCCTCTGTTCCGTCTTTCTCTTTCTGTCTCTTAATTCAATTCCCTTTCCTCTGTTCTGTCTTTCTTCTTTCTGTCTCTGTGTCTATTTCCAAGTCTTTGAGTGTTTTAATGAAGGACTCATAACTTTTTAAAATCATAAAGTGTTCTCAGCCCTGCTCACTCTCCATTTCGTTTAGGTCATTACTTGTTGCTTAATGAACATTTCGATGCTTAGGGGTTGAAGCTAGGAATCCATATTTGTGTGCAGTCTAGAAATGTTTTAACCCTGACCTGATAAATTGTGTGTGTGCATTTTAAATCATGAGACTATCTGTGATCATACTTCTGAGTCAAAGCGATTGAGCCCAAGATATGTTTCCATGATACCCATTTATCATCTGAGGGTTTCAAAGATTTGATTATGACCAAGGACTAGGGGAAATTCTTACTTCACACTTGTGATAATGAAATTTCTCCCCATCAGCTACCTCGCTTTGGGACCCTAAAAATACAGTCTATTAGACAAGTGAAAAATTTACAGCTGGTGCCCTCTTCTTCAATATCTTGCTTCTGGCCCAGACCCCGCCTGTTATTATTTCACCTCAAGCAGTATCGCTGGCAGCCAGAGTTGGCCAAGTGGACTGTCACCGCTGGCTGCACAGAAACCATTCCTTGTTAAGATGGTGCCTCAGAGCAGCTAATGCTTTCTAAAAGGGGAGAAAGAATGTGTCACTAAATGAGGTACAGAGCAGACTGAAAAGTTAAATGTGAAATTTACTGAAAATTTAAAGCATTTTCTTTAAATTCTGCACGATATCAGCACAGTGCTAGAGCTATCAATCCCACACTATGGTAGTCTGAGTGAAGGAAGAGGAGCTGGAGGGGGTGGGACTTGCTTAACTAGAAAGGTTTAAATAAGGAGACATACTGTGTTGTTGCCTCCCTAGGACAGATTATGGAGAATGTAAATGGGAAGGCTTGAATTATTTATGAAAATTGTTAATTGCAAGCAAGGTTGCCAAGGGAATGAGGCAAGGGGTCCTCAGGTAGATAGTCTCCTGCCAAACTCCAACTTCTTTTTCTTTTATTCTTTTGCAAATTCAAATGATCTTTTCAAACTCTTCTTTTCTGTAGTAGATCCTGGAGATGTGCATGTTTAATGTGGCAGAAAAACCTGGAAAAACCCCCCAGTAAAGCTGAAACAGAAGCCGCTTGTTAATAAGATCTCAGGTGGAAACGTTAGCTGTTTTCCAGATTGAGAGATGAAAAGGTGAGGGGTGTGGGCACCTCTATGCAAAGAGATGTAAAATTATTTTACCTGTATGCTATGTTTCAGAAATGTGATGTCATCTCACACCATATTCATATCCCTTAGAAGAAATGTGAAGAAGAAAACAGCCTTAGCCACGCAAAGGATAATTCACCTCTTCCTTTTGGGGATACATGTAGAGGCCTCCTTCTCTTTAGCTCCAAAATGGAAGTAAGAATTAGAATGTCAGTATTGTACTATCCTTGCAGAGATATGTTGATGGTACAAAAATTGCAACAAGCACAAAACTTATTTAGTAATCTTTTTACACTGTGGTCAGAGACATATTTTCAAAATGCAAATCTGATCATATCATAGATCTCCCAGTTTAAAACATTTCAATGATTCCTGTTCTCTGGGGTTAAAGATGAGAATCTTTATCTCAGCCCAGGCTAGCCAGCTCCTGCATGATCTGGCTCTGCTCAAAAACTCTTTCTAGCTCTTTGTCATCCAAGCACACTGAGTCCTCTTTCAGTCCCTCATAAGGGTTGTGGTTGCTTGGGCTGCAGGATCTTTGCAGAAGCAGCCCCCTCTGTCAGGAATGATATTCCCTCCTTTCTTGACCTAATTAATTCACACATTCTTCTGAGTTTGTTCCATATAGTAAGGAATATGCTTCTCTTGAATGCTTTTATATCTTCTGCCCTCGGTCCTACCATACTTAACAACCTGTTAGCTTACATCTATTAATATTTGTGTGATTTTGTGCCTAACACCTGTCTCCCCACAGTAAGTCTGCTTTTGTTCATATTTTATCTCCAGGATCCTGCAGTGTTCTTGGGACATGGTAGACATTTAGTTAAGTAGTGAATAAACATAAGGGAGAAAAAAGACAAATGGAAGAATACATTAATGAAAGAATGAAAAATGGAGAGAAAGCAAGGAAAAGAGAAAGAAAGAGGAAAGGAAGAAAAAAAAAAACAAGATATGATTGGAGAGGAAACATGGAAGTCCATGGTTATTTTATATAAAACAAATCTAGCAGCACAGTTAAAACTACATCCCGGGCTGGTGGAGATGGTTTTTTGTTGTTACTATTTGTTTCTTTTTTCTTTCCCATGGTACCACCTCAACATTTTCTAAAACTTGCCTCCACCAAACAGCGCTACTCTATACTGCTAGTCTATAAGCAAAAGTTTGTTTGCGTGCTATCATGGTAGCTCACTGGTATATATCAAGATGAAGAAGGTTCTGAAAATAGTCAATGAGTCAGAGTTTTAGATAGACTAATCTAGCCTTCACTAAATGATGTTGGAACCTCACATATCATATGAATTAGAAGAATTTATTCTTCTAAAACAGTCAATTCCTTTATGTAAATTACTCCATATATGACTAGTAAATAGGAAAAGATGTTCTCACCACATGAAAGTATCACTGGTACTTACATATTGTTTCCCAGTAGCTTAATGTTTTAAAGTTATCTAGAGCAAGCTCTGACATAATTAAAGAAAAGGATATAATTCATGAACATCTTTTAAAAAATGCTGAAAAAATCTACAAAAGCACTGTTCCTTTAGTCCTTCAAGAACATCCATCCCTACATATTCAATTATGTTAAACTTGCTGGTGAAGCTACCAACACAGATTAATAGCATGCAAAGACATTAATCCCTGCATTAAAGCAGAGGATTACTGAAAAAGGCTACACATTAGATCACATTTTTAGTTTTTTGTTTTGTTTTTTTTTAATTTCAGAGTATTATAGAAGTACACATGTTTTGGTTACACACTTTGCTTTTGTATATTGTAAGGCAAAGTTATAAGTGTGGCCTTCACCCAGAAAATGTTCAAGGTACCCATTGGGTACCCATTCCCTCCCTCCAACCTGCTTGAATTTCATTGAGTTTTGCTTGCATATGAGCACATACAATTGATAAACTAGTTCCAATTTAGTACTGAGTATATATGGTGTTTGTTTTCCAGTCTTGCAATTATTCATTTATGAGAATGGTCTCCAATTCCATCCAGATTGTTATAAAAGATACTAGATCACCATCTTTTTATGGCTCAATAGTGTTCCACAGTATGCTGCATTTTATTAAGGCACTCGTGTATTGATGGGTACTTGGTTGTTTCCAGATCTTTGTAATTGTGAAGTGTGCTGCAATAAACATTTGGGTATCTTTTTCATAAAATGTCTTTTTTTCCTTCGGGCAAATAGTAGTGGCATTGCCGCATCAAATGGTAGGTCTACTATATGTTCTTTGAGGAATCTTTATACTAATTTCCATAAAGGTTGAGGTAGTTTGCAGTCCCACCAACAATGTATGAATGTTCCTTTCTCTCTGCATTCATGCCAGCATCTGTGGCTTTGAAACTTTATAATGTGAACCATTCTCACTGGGGGTGGGTGAGATCTCAAGGTAGTTTTGATTTGTATTTCCCTGATGATTGAGCATTTTTTCACGTGTCTGTTGACCATTAGTCTATCTTCATTAGGAAGGTTTCTGTTAATGTCTGTTGCTCCACTTTTAATGGAGTTGTTTGACCTTTTCTTGCTGATTCACTTTAGTTCTTTACAGATTCTGTTTATCAGTCCTTTATCCAATTTGTGGCATGAAAATATCATCTACTACTCTGTAGGTTATCTGCTTGCTTTGTTGATTGTGTCCTGTCTGTCGTGCAGAAACTTTTTAACTTGATCAGTCCCATTTATTTACTTTTGTTGTTGCTGTGATTGCTTTTGGAGTTTTCTTCATAAATTCTTTGCCTAGGCTGATGTCTTTAAGAGTATTTCCAACATTTTCTTCAA
The DNA here is from genome assembly GCA_963574355.1 of Loris lydekkerianus. Taxonomy (NCBI): domain Eukaryota; kingdom Metazoa; phylum Chordata; class Mammalia; order Primates; family Lorisidae; genus Loris; species Loris lydekkerianus. The sequence continues at coordinate 15,056 of CAUYPK010039567.1, read as the reverse complement.
GAGTATTTACAGTTTCACATGTTATTCATCTTGAATTAATTTTTGTGAGTGGTGAGAGATGTGGCTCCTGTTTTAGTCTTTTGCATATGGCTACCAAGTTCTTGTATTTGATTGATTTGTCTAGAATGTACAACACTATGTTGAATAGTAGTGGTGATAGTGGAAATCACTGTCTGGTTTTGATTAAAATGGTTCGTACATCTCAGAGGTATGGTTTTAAGGATGGTAGTGGTCAACTGACTCTGAAGCCAGATACTAATACTGTTAGAGGGTTATCTATGACAGTAATTTTTTTGATAGTAATTGTTTTGGGGGGTTTTCGGTGTTCTGCTGCCAAATTCCATTTTGAAGTGGTCTCCCCCTCTTATTTTTTCCCATGGGCCTTATTATTTTCAGTCTTCAATTTTGCAGAAGGTGAGGTTTTTCAATAGCATGAATATTGGCATTATAGCATTTCTGCTATATTTTATGCTGCTGTCTCCTAGGATTTTATCTGTCCACTTGAGTATATTTCATGAAATCAAGAAAAATGTTAATGTGTACATATGTATAATTTCAATATTCACACCGAGTTCTACAGGTCTTTTCAAATGGGAACTTTAGTCTTCTGGCATTAAATAAAGTTACAAATTTTTTCTGTTTGCCAGAAAACTTTCTGCAACCATTTCCATACATTTCATAGGGATCAACATTGCCCATTTCCAAAACTTGGTATTTGAGTCAGTCATAATTAAAAATCTTTTTCTGAAAACTGCATAACTGTCCATGTTTATAATTCTAATATGCCCAAGGCCCTGGATATCTGGACCCTTTCTCTATTTCTCCCTAGTGTCCTAGGAGATTTTATAAAGTTTTCCTTAGAAGATATATACATATATCTGCATATTATATATACACACCGAGATGTATGCATATATCCTACATAGGTGTGCAGAGTAGACCCTACCATAGCTTTGTTTCACAGAGATGTCTATCCATAAACATCTATTCATTTGAAGAAGTTCATTGTTTCTCCAACTATGGAGCCAAATTATCCTAGAGTAGATTTATATTAGCTATGCAAATATTGCATAAAAACCATTAGCCTTGTATTTTCCCTTAGAGAAAGTGGTCTGCTTTATAGCCCTTCCCCCTGCAAGTGTGCGTGCACACACACACACACACACACACACATGTTCATGTGATAAAATCCACGATTTTCAAACAGTAATAGAATATGGCAGGAAAACTGCTAGAAATCCAGTTTCAAATCTGGTTGTGTCCCTCTATCTGTGTCACCTTGATAAAAATTATTGAACCTCTGTAAGCCTCAGTTTCTCCATCACTGAAGGGGGATAATAATAGCATGAAAATGATAACAGAGATTTATTGTGAAAATCAAAGTAAATAAGGTATGCAGTAAATGTTTGATATTTATATGATCAGCAAATATTTATAGAACACTTGCTGTATGCCAAACATTAGACTGTGTGCTGTGAATAAAGAGAAGAAAGACAAGATTCCTGCACTGAGTTAGTTCAAATCCTCATAGTGGCATTGGTAAGGAAATAAGTAAAGTCCAGCTGCTATGGTGGCAGCATGCATATGAAGCCTAGGAGATCATGAGGACAACCAAGCAAAACAGACTTGGAGATTCAAAGAAAGTTTTCAAGGGAAGTCATGCTTGACCTGGACCTTAAAAACTAGATAGACATTAGCTAGGCAAGATACAGGGCAAATGGTGTTCTAGGCAGAAGAAGAAGAAGGTTTAAGAGCAAAGAAGTGATGAAGAGTTCAAGACAAAGTCAAAGAAAGGCAAATAATTGGCAATCTACCTGACAGATGATAGCACCTGATTTTGGAAATTATCAATTCACTGGTATCATCTATTTCACTGTTTTATAATTGGCTAGTTATTTATTTTCCATATATACTATAGTATGTGCTACAAAGACAGAGACATTATCTATATTTTCCAATGTGTTATCTCAGGCATAAAATGCAGTGTCTATGCCCACACAAGAGAAAAACTCAACTTAATTCAAGTTGGGGGGAGGCAGGAAAGGGGAAGGAGGAAGGGACTGGAGGGAAGCAGAAGAGGGGAAGTTGTGTGCTCCCAGCTAATGGCACACCTCCTAAGTGAGGAACATAACAGCGACCATAGCTAACAAATGCAAAGGTTGTAATCTAATTGTTTGTATCATATTAATCTGAAATCAAAAAGAAAAAAAGAAAATGCAGTGTCTAAAAAATAGAAGAAACACACAAGTATTTGAAAAATAAATGAATGCTGCTTATCCCAAACTATTCATTTTTAAATGTAGAAACACAAACTCAGAGATGTTAATTTCCTTGTCTAAAAACATATGGTGGGTTTAATATCCAGCTCTGAACTTCTCTCATCCTCCTGCCATATCTCCATGAGACTGCTAAAGTCCAAGTAGGCAAGAACTGCCATTGGAGCATAATACAGATGAACGAGGAGAAGCCATAGGTAAGGTGCAGGACTGCTCTAGCCATTTAACTAACCTGAAGACTCCGAACTAGGAATGCAATTTCAGATAGTTTGGTAACTGAGGATTGAAGCACAGGAAAACACAAATTATATCATGTACAAATTTTACTCTGGTAAGTAGGAAGAATCCAATACTTAAACCGGTTTTTTTCCCTTTCTTCTAGAAGATTCAAGACGTTTCACTATAAAATTTTCTTAGGTGAACGCAATAATATCTAAGAGTGAGAGGCATGTTCATACCTCTTCATAATAAAATCTTCTAAGGATGCAGAGTTAAGCCGATAATCATGAGTCTATTTTTATTGCCTCAAAGGCAAAGGATTAAGAAAGTCTGAAGTAGCCCATACTGAATCTTAATATATCTACCTAGAAATAAGGCTTAGCCATATAGAACTTTGTGGGAGCAATATTAAATGCATGAGCCACTGGACTAATCACAAGTGTCTTGATTTCAGCAGTCAGTTGGAGCACCCCTGTAAAGATCTCTGTGTGCACCTGCAGAGGTTTTCAAATGCACCTTTATAAAGATGAACAAGAATTGTTTGAAAATTGAACTTACATGCAATAATGGGAACTAATACAGTTACTATAGAATTAACCTAAACATAATTCTATAATGAGCTATAATATTCAGAGTTCCAAGCCTTTCTCCTTAGAAACTAGCTCACCCTAACCACAGGAAACATTTGTCTTCTCGTTTTGTCAGAATCTATTACCTTTCATTGACCCTCCTTGTGTTTAGAACTATTTTCCTTTCATTTCTTCCTATGCTAAAATGACCATTTATGATTACCAGGAACTGCTCTGATTCTACTTCACAAGGTTCACTTAAGTGTAAATGCTTGTAAATTCTATTGCTCAGTGTGGCAGAATCCTTGGCTTTCTGGAGATTGCAGGCCCTCACAATTTCATGAGACTTTACCTTCCCTGAAAAGCTGGGTGAAAGCTGAGAATCAGTAGTTGGCGTGGAAGCAGAAATAAGAGAAAAGAAAGAAAAAATATAAGGAGTAATGCTGGCACAAGTTAAGAGACATAAGCAAGGGTATCTTAAGGGACTGGGCTGATAGGAAAACAAAATAAGTACATCCACAGCTGAGCACCAAGAAAGCGTATGGCAACCAAAGGGATGCCTGAGTGCAACATGGTATGCGGTGTGAATTGAAAAGAAATAAAGCTTTTCCTACAGGTTGTTTCTCAAAGAAGAGCCTGACTAACTTGGTGATGACCTTCCTTCAGAAGTAATCAAACAGATGTCAGACAGAACATCAATACTCTTTAAATACTTTGATGAATCTGGTTCTATTACTTCAAAATTTCTTGGCATAATGGGGGTAACTGTAGGAACATAAAATTCTAAAAGAATGTTTGGTGACCCCCATGTGATTCAAAATGGGAGACAACTAACTCAGTAAGTAAATCAAGAGGCCTGATTGTGTACACATTGAGATAGACCTTTGGGATTAGGTAGATTAATTAGCCTCCAATTCTCAGTACCCTCGTTTACAAAACTGAAACAAGCAATGCATCTAATTCATTCAGTTACTCAGGAAATGTTTATTGCTGGCTTACGATATGCCATTCTCAATTCTGAGAACTGAGAAATACTACAAAGGGCAAAATGTAGAAAACCTTTGGCTTTCATCAAGCTTCTATTCTAGTGTGCTGTAGGGATTGACCTGCTGTAATTTAAGAAATTAGCACTGCCCTGGCACATTTGGTAGGTACCTGATATGAGCCCTGAAAAATGCCTTTGACCAGCTACTTATTGGTGGGGGGAGGGTAGGCTGAGTAGTAGAAGGGTTGTTTACTTTTTGGCCTTTGAGGTTTTACCTCCTGGACACTTACCATAAGAATTCAGAAATGATAAAGTCTCTCTTCTTAAAAAAATCAACATAATAACATCTCTCAAACTACTGACCCATGTCTCTTCTAAAAGCAACATTTACCCAAAGAATGTTCTTGCAACCAGTCTTCCTTTCCACAATGCATTCACTCTTGGGAGATTTCATTCTGGTTTCTATTTCCACAGCTCAACTAAATCTGCTCTTTCCTGGGTCACAAAAGACCTCCTCCATGTTGGTAAACCTGCATGCATTTTCCAACTCCTCATCTCTGTAGAGACTTATTCCTGCTAGAAATGTTCTCTTTCTGGCTTGGTGCCAGTAGTTCACTGAGTAGGATACAGGCCACATACACCAAAGCTGGCAGGTTCGAGCCCGGCCTGACGCTGCTAAACAACAATGACAACTACAACCAAAAATTAGCCAGGCATTGTGGTGGGCACCTATAGTTCCAGCTGCGTGGGAGGTTGAGGCAAGAGAATCGTTTAAGCCCAAGAGTTTGAAGTTACTGTGAGCTGTGATGCCACAGCACTCTACCCAGGGTGACAGTAAGACTCTTGTCTCGGGGGAAAAAAAAAAGTTCTCTTTCTTTGGATTCCACAATTACATACTCTCTTGCCTTTCCAATCACTCCATTTCAGTCTTCTTTGGAAACTCCCTCACTCAATCTACCTTTTAAATGTTGAAGTTATTTGCAGTTCGGTCTTGGCCCTCTTGGAGTCTTCACTTTTGCTAATGATCACTTACTTGTGTCTTAACTTCAATCTCCATCATCTCTGCCACTCAGTGACTTCAAATGCCATTTACTTTACTTTGTGTTTCCTCCCAAGACCTTCTTCTGGGCTCCAGACACATACAACCAACTTCTCATTCTCTAGATTTCCATCTTTCCTACAGGTATCTCAAATTGAATGTGCCCCAGCCTGAACTCTTCTCACTAACCACCCACCCTCATTCTAAGTATGCTCCCTGTCCATTATTCAAGATCATTCACCCAATTGCTCATCCCAGAAACCCAGGAGCTTCACATGGTACCTTCCTGTTCCTTGTCCCCACATCCAGTCCACAGCTGAATCCTATTTATTCTACCTTTTAACTGCATCTCCTATCTGAACACTTCCCAGTATCTTCACTCCCATCACCCAACATGAACCCACCATCATCTCCACACTTCTCCCTACCAGTTCAAACTCATTTGCCATTATCCTTTTCCAATCTGTTCCCTATTCAGAAGTCAGAGTACATTAAGATAAATATCTGGGTATTTCACTCTCCTACAGAACACTTTAAAGACACTGTATGAGTACCAATTTTTTTTATATGATTCTCAAAGCCCTAAATAATTTAAGTTACTAAATTTATTAAACTTACAAAGTGCATTTATTTTTTGTGTATGAAACAGGTAGATGAAAAACTATTTTCCTCCAATGTTAAGAACTTTAAACTCCATGGGGCAGTCAACACATACACACCCTCTGCCATTCAGAAGCACCCATGTGAGCATATACGTATGATCATAAACATCATAACTTGAATCCAAACCCCATTAAAATTTATATTTCTTAGATATTGAGTGTCTGTCTTTATTTTACATTTAGCATGTATTTGAGGAAGGCTTAAAAAGCCTCACAAAAAATATGATCCTAAGTAACTGGATAGGCCCTCATGCTAGAGAATATTAAGGGATTCCTTCTTCTTCTCTCTCCTCTTCCCTTTTCACCTCTACTTCTCTCCCACAGAAACCAAGCTCTGCGACATGTGACAAATGAGCCTCTCCAAAAGTTATTACAGAGATTGCCTGGGCTCGACTTTTCCTTGATATACAGATCAATCTGGGGGAAAAATGTCCTTTGTGTCTTCACCAATAGAATCTCGATAAAGGCAGCCACATCTACTAAAACAAGCATGTGTAAAACATTGCCCTGCATTTGGGTTGTTTTTCTTGGTGTTTGTCTAGGTGTCTGATGAGACACCCATAAATTTCCCTTTTTCCCCTTTCCACACTATTCTTCTCAAAATAAATATTGTGATAGCTGGATCAACCACTGGACGCCAATCTCTGTCTTTTGAAGCTGATTGCTAGACAGGATAACCACCCTATTGGTCACCTTTTAATGCCTTTGGCTAATCTGCTAGTTTGCTAGATGTTTAAAGTCCAGCTGGGCAGAATATTTACCTATATACTCAAGCGTCTGAGACCAAAAAGAAGATCCGATTTATAAACAAATCTTTATACTGTCTTGTTTGAGAATATGTTTCTGCTCTATAAAATTTAAATAAATCAGTTTCTGAAGAGTGGTAAACCACCAACACCATTTTTACAGGATAACAGTTCTTCCCAGTAGGCCAGAGAGGTTTCAATTATCTTGGATAGGAACCATTTCAGAAATGATGTGGCCTATATTGTCAGCCTTTATTGTCTTCATAGCCATCTTAATGGGGCCAGGTTTTGGTGTAATCGCAAGAGAAAGTGACTGGCATGAAAATGACTAGTTTGTGCAAACTCCATCTCAAACAATCCCTGAGACCAACAGACACAAAATCTGTCCTATAGCATCACTAATTAGACCAACAGATAAATTCTACAGTGCAGTGTGCATACACACACTACAGCGTGCACACACACACAAGCATTCAAATATTTTACTCATTCCAGCAAAAAAATCATTCTTGCAATATTAAATAATAGTGATATAACTAATAAAAAACTATTGTGTTTCATAGCAAGTGTCACCATATTTAGTCACAGAATATTGGGCAATAAGCAGATGACTCTCTACTGATGTATAAGAGAAAGTTCAAGAAAGCGCCAAGTGCAATACTGGAGGGAAGCATTGAGAAAGGGCCAGATGGAATAATGCCCAGAGTTAAATGTACACTGACAAACTAATAAGGGAAAGCTAGAATGCAGCAGTGACCACAAGGGATACTTACTTAACAAAAGTGTTTAAGTAATAGGAAAGCCCTACACTGTGCATTTGCTTTAAAATTTTGTAGCATTGAGGAATCCATCCTAATTGCAGCTATTTGAATCCAATATGTGTGCATAACAGAGTCTAAAGGAAATTGATATATTTGTAACAGGATTGTGAGGAATATGCTGTAAAATTACAACATTTTGTTGTGATAATATTGTTGTCTTGGGTTTAGAAATGGAGCACCCATTGAATGCTGGGCTTGCTGTTGAGATTGAGAAAAACTAGTATTAGTCATGCACATGTAAGAAGCACATGACATTGTACTCTAAGGGTGCACAGGAGCATGGTCTCACATGGGATGTCAGCCAGAAAATCCCTACTGAAGACCAATAAGGACCCGGTATTTTGTTAAACTACCTTTTGTTAGAAGATAGAGGCCTAGGAGGCAAATCAGGGGAGTTCAAGTTTAAGTAATGGTGAGAGTCTTAAGTCAGCAAAAAAGTATAAAGCATATGTAGACAAATTACCCTTGAAAAATCTCTTTCTTGTGGATATCAAAACCTTAAAATGACTGATCTGCCTAAAAGAAGGAAAGAAAGGAAAACTCTACATCCAGATGTCAAGGCATGAAAGCCATTCTATTTTTAAGATAATTATGAAATTCGTCATGGTAAATATAGGATCAGGGGAGAATTTTAAAATATTCTACTTTACTGAATGGTTTGTCCTTTCTGCTTTAAAATTAGATCTCTACAATGTTGATAGATGATAGTAGACCTGTGAATTTATTGTTTTGATGAGGACTTGGATGAGAGGACATTCAATTCAAATATGAAGGAACCCCATTGAAAGGAGGAAGATACTGAGGTTGACTTAATATCCTTTATACTGCCAGTGGCTACAAAAGTGGTCTCCATAGGACATTGGGGACAATTTTTAATTTTTTTTATTCCATCCATGATTTCTTAATCTGTATTGCATGAGCAAAAAAGAACAAACAAATGACCAGATAAAATTCAGTAGGTTTATCCCCACCTTTGGAGAGAAAGCTAAACAGAAGCCCTATTTAGCTATTTCCTCAGTGGAAAAGATATTCAGGGTCGTGGAGGGCTTCTTCAGTGCTTTTTCTTCTTCTCAGATGCTTTTTTTTTTTTTTTTTTTTTTTTTAATATATGAAACCACATTTGGTTGCAGTGTCAACATTAACCACTGCCCCACAATTGGAGACTAGATTGAGTAAATGTTTGTAATTATGATGACAGTGTTTGTGTTCTCACCTGGAAGAGTCCATTTGGACTACCATTCCTTCACAAAATTTAAGGGGGGGATATCAACTCCAGATGTTAATTTATAATCATGGACTTATTTATCACCACACATCTCAGATTGGATTTTTTTCTCAGTCATCTTTGAATTTGTCATTTAACAAGAGAGCAAGATTCCCAAGTTAACTAATTTTCAATAAAGAAAAAAACCTTTATATAAACAATTGTTCTTCTCCAGTATTAATTTAATGGAAATAGTGCAATTATGGTAAGAGAGGAAATTGCAATCACAAACACTTCTCTGCTGCTCACTCTTCCTGTGTTTAAAAATAAAAATTATCCTTCCAGCAAATGTTCTCTACAAAAATATAAGTTGCAGGATAGGATTATTTCATGACTTCAAATAAGTTGTTTTATTCTAAGAAAACACTTCCTAAAGTTTTCAAAGCCGTAGCTGAACTACAAGATATATAAGCAGGTTAGATATGACCAAGACAGTGTCTTCCCCTCCCGGCTAACCTTTTATTAAAAACCATGCACTTTATTTCAACATTCTGAGCAGATCCTAGACAACTCTGTGCATACAAGTCCCAGAGCAGACATAAAAACCAGATGGGAAAGAGATTTACAAGAACCAATCTCAAAAGAATATTTGCAAGCAGAATGTCAACTCAACATTGATTTCAGCAACGTATTTTGATTTACAATACAGATGTCTTTTTAGAATTTTCATTTTCCTTATGTATGAACAAAGTGCAAGGAAGATATAGTCCCAGCTGCTCACTTCAAGTGTTCCAGCTCTAAACAAACAAACAAAAATTATCATTTACTCTTATCTTCTGTGAAGTTCAGACTTTTAGTAGATTTTATAGGCAAATTGCAAAATCAAGCAGTTGTTCCTAGGCTCCTAGGCTTAAGAACATTTCCTGAGGATACAACTTTGTCACATCTCAAGGACCTTAACAAGGCAGAGAGAGAATGAAAGTATTTTCTTTGTCACTCTCTCATCATATGGTAAGAGTATATTGAGAATCTTTATGATGGTGACAAAAAGCACTGTGCTAGGTACTGAAGATAGAAAAACACACCTTCAAGCAGTTCATAGTTTCCTTGAAATAAGATTTTATAAAAGCAATGTGTTGCTGAATATACAAAGAATGGTCTGAACATTGACAAGAAATCACATAACTTTACTAAGTAAAACAAAAAGGAAAAAATGGAGGTAACAAGATACAGCTGTCATCAAGTATGTAAATCTGGTGAAAACTGACCCTCTAAGGATAGATTGTTCCTCATCTTCATTAGCCATAAGAAACAAAACAAGTTTTGAAAGAATTAAGTATCAGAAAAGTCAGCAAACATTTATTTAATGGACTGATTATATGGACAATTTTCAGTTACTAAGATGTACACATTTCATGGAAGGCGATGTGAAACTATACTCTGGTAGCCTGTGTGCAAGATGCCTCTGATTTATTTAGCGCTAAAAAAATTATAATATTTAATTTCAACCTTCTTCCAGGGAGCTTGATGTTTCTACCATATGTAAGTATAATGAGGACCCTCATCCAGGATTTATTGAGTGCCTACTGATGTGATTGGATTTGTGACATGGGGAAAGGAGAGACATGGTAGAAAGTCAATACGGGGAAATAAACATGGTAAAGATGTGTACATTCATTCAGCACTGTGATAACACAATCTAATTTATCTGGCGGGGGGGGTGGGGGGATACGTGTCAATTGATTTAACATTGACAGTACAACTTCTGCGAAAATACCCAAATTTCACCAGCCCAATCAACCTATGAAAAGTTAAAAAGATTAGCTCATTTAAAAAAAAAAAAAAAAACACCGTAAACATTCCAAGATGAAATTTTACTTTTTTTCATTCTTTTCAAGTAACAAGAAAAACTGGATTTAGAAAATAACATTAGTTTTAAAAATCCCTTTGTATGCCGTTTACAGTGTGACAAGATAATGCTTTCTATTGGGTTAAGAGTTATTTGATTGGTCCCTGCTCTACTAGCCAGAAGTGTATCTCTAAAGTAATGGTATTAATTCCACTTATAATATTCATTCACAAATTTTATAATAAAGCTCAGCCATTCACTCCAAAAGCAACTATCTCATTGTTCCATATCCATACTTTTTGTCACAATAATCTTCATGGTTCCTAAAGCACTTTCATGTTGGTTATTTCATTTAATCTTTGAAACAACTCTTAGTGGCATGTAAAGTGTTAATAGCCCAGTTTTAGATGAGAAAACATTTTCAAAGGGCTTATGTAACTTAATGAAGGTTACACAACTAGTTATAAATATTCATAACGGTGAACTCTAGACCTCACAAGAATGGTTGAACATGACCTATATCACTGTGTTAATTATCTGGTCTTATTTTATTCCAATTCGCTGAAAATATGATAAAAGGGGTCACTCAGGCTTAGCCAGAATATTTGATTAACCCAAGTGTCTTAAAACAATATTAAATATCCTATGTTTTCATTTTTTAGAAACACAGTTCAAGTTTGTAAGCTTCTTAAAGAAAGCAGAGTGACCCTGGGGTAGAGTTTGGGGGGTGTAAATTTCCAACTTTTCCTTTGAAAGCAATAATTTATCAAAAGGTGCCTTTGATGAAAAACTGGGCTGAGACCTTGAAGGTGTGTGATTACAATCAGTTTATGCTCTAAGCTTCCAAGAACATATTCTGTGCAACCAATGTGATTCAAAAATGTCAAAGAAGAGCTGTGTAAGTTTTTCTGTTTCTCTCCAGTTCCGCCTCCTTGGATTGATAAATGGGTTTAGCTGCATCTCTCCTGAAGGACATTATTTAATGTTCTGTTAGTTTCATCTCCCAGCACTAGGTGGGGCCCAAGAAAGGCAACTTCTTGAAAGAAGGTAGGCAAAAAGTTTTAAAGCTCAGACTCCAGTGGAGGGAGCTCTTACTCAAGTGCTAACTTGGCCTTATTCTGAGAAGAAACACATTGAAACCTACAAGGAAATTCCTGACTTTAATTACTTACACTTAAGAAAAACACGAGTAGCACCAACCTATAATAGCACCACTAGGTCTATTTCTATATTGTTCAATATGATGTAAAAATTTACTAAAATAAAGAGGAGCATTTGGAGAACAAAATATTTTTTTCTCCCTTTTTGCCCCAAATAAGGCTTATTTGATAATTTGCTGTTTTCTAAAATGAATTATATGACTAATATATTAACTTCAGAAATATTTATTATTGCAAGTAAACTAAAAAATTAACTCAATTAGCCTAATCACAAATCCAAGATTTTATATTAGAAGGTCTATTTTGCTTTGATTGTCCGGTTATTACAAGGAAAAGTATCAGCATTGTCTATCTGCATTTTCAATCTATGTCTAAAAACAGTTTCACTACTTCTCCTGTTAGAAAATATTTTCAGCCCGTGGGAAGTCAAACACTTTTAAGAGATTCTAAAATACCTGCCAAGAATAAATAACATTATTCTCCAAGGAACTCAAGAGTCCTTTCCAGGCAATGTAGTGCTTTCAATATACAGGTAAAAGCTCATTGTAATGAATTCCTCAAGACATGCAATTCGGTTGTAGTGGGTCTGTATAGTAATGAAGGCATTGACAGAAGTGACTTTCCCACTCTCCTGGAGGAGGGAATGAAGCAGCCACTCTGTAGCAAACTAACAACTGAGGGAAAAATTAGCTCTGAATCAAGCAAGGACAAAATGGATTGTGTTGTGCACACACACTCCCTCTCTTTCCTCTCCTCTTTTAAGCCCTAGTTTAGATAAATGTTTCAGATGAGGAAGATTGAGGTGAGATGGGGAAAGAATGAGAAAATGTAAAAGGCTAAGTTGTCTTCTTGATTGTACTCAGCATCCTGGATCCTGCGTATTAGATTGTATCAAAGGTTCTATAAAAACCTCTCCTGCATTGTTATTCTTTAAAAAAAACAAAACCAAACAAAAACAAATAAATAATGACAGTTCTCTATTGCCTACAAGAGGATGAACATTTTCTTGATGGGTGCACTGAGGGCCCTGAGCCTCTGACTTTTGCCCTTTTTTCTGCCTCTCTTTTCACATGTCTGCCCCCTTTCCTGCTCAACGTGCCCACTGCCCCAACCAGATTGAATTGCAAAGAGTCTGCTGGATCAAGCAGCTGCAACCTGGAGCTGCTACAGAGCCCCAGGTCTTATCCAGAGTGGCAGCCTTTTGTGTCCCCCACTGCATAAACCAGAACAGTATTTCTAGGTATAGAATGAGTTGCTTCCAGACCTCAAAGAAGCTGACTAAGCATTGTCCTTTCCTTCTAGTGGTAGAGACTGGATTCAAGATGCTGCAATGTAATTGAAAGAAAACAACTAAGCACACCCTTTGGTGGGTCCGTAAGTCTTCAAAGGTTTATCTCCTACTTTTAGGAGGCTGTGTGCGTTTTCAAGGTGTCCAGCGTACCGGCCCCCTCTGGGTCATGCTGCCGGATCAACATAACTCCATCTATGTAAAAGATCAGTGTAATCTTCTGCAGGATGTCTGCAGCTCTTTTGACTGTAGCACAAGGGAGTGAGGAGGAGAGATTTGTTTTGGGGCAAAATGAAAAATATTAATAAAATAGTGTTGTTTGTTCCATGTGAAAGAGAAAAATTGATCCTCTTTCTTGATTAAAATTGAAAAGAAAATATATTCACCAAATCAGTGGTCCCTAACCTTTTTGGCACCAGGGACCAGTTTCATGGCAGACAATTTTTCTATAGACTGGGGGAGGTAGAAGTGGATGATTTCAGGATGATTCAAGCACATTACATTTATTGTGTACTTTATTTCTATTATTATGATATTGCAATATACAAGGTATCCATAAAGTTCGTGTGCAATTTTAAATAGACAATTTTTAAATTGCACACAAACTTTATGGACACCCTGTAAATGAATTACTTATGCAATTCACCATAATGCAACATCAGTGGGAGCCCTTCAGTGGTTCTTTTGGCCTCATGTCACGTACCCATTCCAGCATGTCTACCTCACTCAACCTTTTAATTCTTTCCTCAAGTGTATTTCACTCAGCAATGAAAGTATTTGAGCCTCACTCATCGTGGACCTTGGCTTTATCTAGGTTTTATGAGTCACCTTAGCCACAAGTTTGAATCATCCCCTGTGGCCCTTTTCAGGATGTTAAATCCTGTACCCCAAAAAGCATGCCCCCATGTCAATAAGCTCTTCAGTAACAAGCTGTAGGTCCAGTACCCCTTGATGGAGCACACTCAGCCTCCAGCATCATGGCTTCATCCCCACCCTGTTGGTCCATACTGGTGAGGCTATGTAGTTCCTTTAGAGTACAGTCCCTGCCCTCCCTTATCAGATGCTGCTCATCCCCATTCAGGTTATATTGCCAATAAAACTCTGGCATAGGCCTGGAGCAGGAAAGCAGAGGGCCAGCCTTAGATGTGGGATATCTGTTGCCTTCCAGCATGGGGTAGGGGTACTAGCTCATGGGGGAGCAGTGGGCAACTTCAGCAGGCTCAGAAGATCAGATAAGTCTGGGAAATAAAATGTTTGAGCCAAGTGTTTCTATCTCATGTGTCAGGATCCTAAATTTCTCCAACTAGACTCATGATGGTGACATAACACATCTTCCTCATTTGGACAATCAGCTATCTTTAGAGTTCAGCCACTCTTACCATCAAATCTTATGCTTGAACTTCAGCTTTTTCAACTCCCTCACTGCATAAGATAAAGGCTTGTTTATAAGTTATCAAAGATATTCCCAATATAACTTAGTAATAAGGATCCAATTCCATTGTCTTGTTCCTCATTGTTCCTTAAACATTTGAAACCCTTAACTCTCACACTGGCCATACCAGGACACCATCCCAGTTCAATATCTCAACTCACCATAGGTCAACATTTTAACAAATGGATCCCCTTGTGTAGTGGTCTATTAGGCATGGAATTCTCATAACCAGCCAGCCAGTGAGTGGTATAGTTCCAAAATCTCATCTGAACACTTTTGGTGCCAACGGTGCCATTTTCAATTCTCCAGGAGGGAAAGGCTAGGATGAAATTTGTAGTACAAGGAATCTCTTAGGGAATAATGCCTATAAAAGAATAGGCAAGGAGCAGGAAGGGGCAGAGGAACAGAGCTGTTAGATTGTGATGCAGATCTTACAAGTTTCTACCAGCCAAAAAGATAACACCAGAGCCCCAAAGACAGGTCTTTAGAGAAGTAGCACACTCGGTGGAAATGGCCAGGTTTTTGTACCACGTCCTGATTTAGTAATTGGCCGAGAACTGACCTGAGAATAACAAGACTTTGATTCAAAGACTGAGTTGGATCAGGACGAAGCAAACACTTGGATATTATCAGCTCACCACCCCCTGTGCAGCCTTTCTTGAAATGCAGGCTGGGCAAGAGACTTGAAGAGAAACTTCTCTAAAGAAGACAGGCGCACGGCCTTCAGACATATGAAAAAATGCTCATCATCTTTAATCATCAGAGAAATGCAAATCAAAACTACTTTGAGATATCATTTAACTCCA
>CAUYPK010039566.1:0-35151 GCA_963574355.1 Loris lydekkerianus | reverse complement strand
CCAAGGCGCCGTCAGCTTCGCAGATGGGCATTCAGGGCGTGGAAATGGAGACCAAGCAAAGCAATAGTGTGTGAGAGCCGCAGGGCGGGGAGCATTTCCACCAGACCTGCCCAGAGGCGCCGCCCTCCAACCTCAAGTCTGAGGGCGCACCGCCCCTGTTCCCAGCAGGCCGGCTGTTTGGAGTCCTTCTCCCACTGGTCACTTCTCCACCAGGGGCAGCTGCAAATGCCCTTTCCTCCAGAGGGGTCCTGAATATGAAAGAGGGCGCTGACAAGGGTGGGGCCATGAAAGAATGAAGTTTTCACTTGGAGAAGACACAAGCTTTGCACAGCTCCCGTGACATGACGTGCAGAGGACAGAATCTTCAGCATATTTTCAAACTCCAGATTTCTTGCGAGTTTCTCCAAATGTTGGAATGCTCTTCAGGTAACCCTGCTTCTAAATGATGATTTGACTGCTATTTTTCAAAACAAGGCAATTTAAACATCTAAATATTAAAGTTGCAAAATTTGATTTTTAAATGGTAAAATACTCTGCAAAAAGAAAAGAGTTTAATGTCTATGGGAAGTTTTTGTTATTATTATTTTGTTTTTAGCAGGAACTCAACTTTATTGCGTCTATATAAGCAGCCACTTATATAGAGCGTGGGGAAGGGGCGGGGAGAGAAGGTGGGGGATGAGGTGCGTGACAGGGTTGGGCCAATGACATGGTACCATGTTGGCTGTATCTAGGTAGAGGCAGTTTCAGGCTGGGCCTTGCTGAGTGGTTGCTACGCAGAAGTAGCTCGATGGATCTACTTCTAGTCAGGCTCGGGAAGTTGCACTAGGCCTCAGGCACATGGCAGGCTTATTCTTAGTTTTTCATTAGCCCCAATAAATTGATAGGGGCTATGGCTCCAGCCAGTGTATAACATTAATAACCGTTCACGATTCACATAAAGCTTCTGCTCATTGAAAGTTATAGCCATTCCCAGCCCTTGGCCACTATTTTTTCCTCACCCTCAAGCATTATAAAATAACTGCCATAGAGTGATCTCAGGGACTAACCATGCATAGGACAAATAAGACATGTCTACTCGGCTCACTCAGGAAAGGGACCAAGAATTTTCTAGCCAAAATCAAATTCCCAGACTGGCCGATCACATGTAACAAGTGCCTGGACATGCCCCGTTTAAGGTTGGGTGAAGGCCTTTGTTCATGGCCTTGAACAGTGTATGTGACTTTTCTGCTGGTGGTGAAAAATGGCATGGCAAGTGGAAATGCACATCACTTCCATTTGGACAGTGAGTCAGAAAATTATCCCGCCCTAGCCACAGGATTCTGCTGCAGTCAGACAAGCTTGCCTTCTGTCTGCCTTTTCAATAATTGTGTTCAAATGAATAATCAATAAAAACAGAACATTCTAAATAAATAGTGTAGGAAAGGAGTTGGGGGAACTTTCTCAAGTGAAAAAAAATCATTTCTGGCAAACTATTTATTTTTGTCCCTAGTATTCCTTGTACACTGTATAATGTAAGCCACTTTTTTACTAGATGCTATAACAGAAGTGGGCCCCAGCACTCTCACAGAGGGCTTGTGGACTGTTGTCACAAGCAAGGAAGACTGCTAAGGACAAAAGGTATCTGTATTATAAAGAAAGATCTCATACTTTTTGTTAAATTTCTTCTAAGCTGTGGCTCAGCACTGCTTAATGATTTTTAGATTATAATGAGAATGTTCTATATCTTCACTGTCCGATATGGTAGCCACCTGCGACAGGTGCCAATTGAGCACATGAAATGTGGATAGGGCAAATGTGGAACAAAATGTTTAACTGCTTTTAATTCTTTTTTTTTTTTTTTTTTTTTTTTTTTTTTTTTGCACACACCTCTGTTTATTGCAGAATCAAAGTTCATGAGTAATTTTAAGGTTTTGGGTACGTACAAATTACTCTGTGAAATGTTTGTAACAGTACTTCCAAACACATTTTTTGTCCAGTGTTATTTTTTATTGTTAAAAACATTACTTTTTAAACTTTGATAGATAGAAAATGCTATCTCATATATATTTTGCCAGTTGGTATTACCATTTTCTTTTCATCATTGTGTTGTGTAGGAAAGATACTTTTTGTATTTTGTTAGCTATTCAATGTTCAGTAATTTTTAGTTGTTGCCTTTGGATTTTCCATATAATAATATTGTCATCTTTGTGAAATGCTCATACGTTTCTTTTCTCCCTTATTTAGTTGTCTAGAACTGTGACCATCTTAAATACTGATCAACTGCTTTTAATTCTAATAAATTGAAATGTAAATAGCCATCTGTAGCTGGTGCTTATTGTATGGACTGACAACTCTAGCTCGGTTGGTGACAGTCCTGAAAAGAGGTGTAACAGCAGATCTTTTACCATGTTATATGCCAAACACTGTGGTAAGCACTTTATATGCATTAACTCACTTAATAAGCTTCTTGAGGTAGTGCCTGGTGTTATACCCATTTTGAAGAAGAGAGAAAGCAACAAGCCCACATCACAACCTAGAACATGGCGAGGATTTAGCATCCAGGCGTACAGACTGCAGCATCTTTAGTCTTAACCTGGGCACCAGATTGCCTCTCCATAAGATTGTGGCTCTGCATTAGTAGCAATAGCTGTTGGAAAATAACCTGACCCTTTTCACTACCTGATTGGGCAGAAAAGCATGCTGAGCATAAACGAGGATTGACTGATTAATTTTTTTGAGACAGGGTCCTGCTCTGTAACCCACGCTGGAGTGGGTCACAGCTCACTGCAGCTCCATCTCCTGGGCTCAAGTGATTCTCCTGCCTCAGCTTCCTGATTAGCTGAGACTATAGGTGCATGCCACCAGGCCTGGCTGATTTTTTTTGTTTGTTTGCTTGTTTTTGTTTTTTTATTTTTGTTGTCCAGGGCTTGAAGTCCTAGGCTTAAGTGATCCACCTGCCTTGGCCTCCCAAAATCTCAAAGTGCCAGGATTTCAGGCATGAGCCACCTTGAGGCCAGCTCAAATTTAAAAATACTGATCTGTCTCTGAGGATTTTAGGGTTAAATAACTGCAAAGTCATTCTGCTGAGTACCTTGAAATGATTGGGTAAAATGTTATCTACTTACTCTGCTTACAAAAGACCATGACCTGTGGTCTACGGAGTGCAGAAAAAAAGAAATATTGACCCAGATACTTATTGGATGTTGTCATGGAGATTCAGCTTTATACAAAGATGCTACTAAGTTTTTCTGCTCCAGTAATCAAGCTCAGCAATTAGCTTTAGTTTTATTTAGTCTGCAACACCAGTCTACAGAGTCTCATGAGAGAAGACCTTGAAATAGCTACTCACAGTGCTAGCAGACAGCTAAAGATGACTTCCCGGGGATGTGCTAATGCCACTTACACCATAAACCCAAATAACGTTTCAAAAATCAGTCAATTTAACATCCTGGAAAACACTTCCTGTGTAAGTGAACACAGTCACACCAGTGCCATATTGTATGTGTTAATTGTCAAACACAATTTATAAAAAAATGTCCCAAACCTGGATGTGCATCAGGATCGCTGGGGAACCTTGTTCAATGCAAGTGACCCCTTCTGATGAACACCAGGTTAGGGGAATGAAACGACTGAAATGATTAGACTGAAGTATAACATGAAGTGTGTTTCAGAAGATTACTTCTTGGCAAATTTTCTGCCATATGGAGGCTTTTAAAAATTGGTCCTTGGTATTTCCTTAAATATCTGAGTACTCACAGGTAATAATAACAAACATCAGCATGATGGTGAACATGTCGAACATGCTTATGCCTAGAGTCAGGAAATCTGTGTTGGGTTATGAAATTAGGTGAAAGCTAAGTGTGTTTCAATGTGCTTTCCCAGGTCGCTCATTTGATAGTGCAGCAAAGTTTTGGCTTGAAGGCACACTTGCTCCAAAAATAATCAATACTAAATAGGTTGAAGACGAGACAGGAGACATATTGGTATTTCAATCTGAAAATCCCGAGGGTTTTTTGAGACAAGAATCGCATGTAGATGGATTGCTTGACAGTCTTAAACTTTATTGTGTGTGGTACAGGAAAAGAATGGGTACAAGAGGTCAGACAGAAGAGTATCAGAATGGAATCTCCACAATTCTTTTCCTAGAGGAAACAGAAACAGAAAATCCAGTTAACTTAAGACGACAAAATAACCCCACTCATGACAAGCATTTGAGTGACTCCTGTGCCAAAGGCTGTCCTAAATACATCATCCTCTGTTTAGTTCTCGCAAATACTATCTGAGCTGGTATTCTGCAGATGAGAAAACTGAGGCACAGACAGATAATCTTTTCTAAAGAGTTAACATTTTCCTTCTTGGCACAAGTGATAAAGCTTCACACACTGATTCTTTATTTCATTTTCTTTTCCTATAAATGGGAATGGGTTAGGAATCCACATTAAGGCTACTCTTCCTGCTAACTTGACCCAGAACAGACTGAGAATCCAGAACCCCAGAAGACAGGTTTCTCACTGTTATTCTACCATAGGTCTCATAGTTCACAGGAAGGATCTCTCCCTCACTGGGGGGGCAACAATGTCTTTCCTAAAGCAAGCTCCTGGACCAGACTCTAAGGAGCCATGGCTTCATTAGTGTATCATTTAAATTACTTTGGAATATTAGGAGGACCCTGCTGGTATCCTCCTAATCCTCCTTAGTCAGGAGGATCCTGACTAAGCTCATGCAAAGTAGATGACAGGGCTTTCATTCATAGAACTCATCAGTGGGTGGGACAGCAAAGCTTCCACAGGGTACTGAGAAGGCTGCAGAAAGACACTTGCCTGGGGCAGCTGCTTGACTATGTGCCAGGCAGATGGTCAGTTGCAATTGTACTTTTCACCTGAATAAAAACAATAGTTCAAGTCTCAGTCTAGACTTTGGCAAACCACAGGAAATTAAATGCAAATGAAATTTGAAAACATGGTAAAAGTGGGAGAAGGAAGAATTAAGTTCCTAGAACAAAAATCTGGCATTTTTTAGGCTACCCCTAGCAGGACAGTGTAATCAAATTTTCAGCAAACACTGATGTTAATTACCCTGGTGGCCAGTTTCTTTGTATAAGAGCTTTACTATGTTGAAAGCAATGGGTGATAGAACTGAGCTGGTAATTAGTTTTTCGTATCTTAGATCCAGGGAATTGCCATTTTTTTAATGCCCATGTAGTCTCTCCTGAGAATAGCCTTCGCTCATGCTCCCATGCCAAACTCAATCGCCTTAGCAGAGGTGGAATCTGCTTTATCAGTAGACGAAGACTCGCGATTTTAACCCGTAGCAGGCTGCACTCAGCTCAGAGTGACCAGTAGATGCCAATTTTGCGTGCCAGTGGATATGATTTCAGTCCATTGGTGAGAATTAAATACCATGCTCTTTAATTCTTTAGACCACCAAAAGAGTCCAAGAGGAAGTAAAATTACACCAAGTGGTCTTGCCATTTGCAATAGCATAAAGAAAAAAAGGTTGGTGCAACTCATTATGAAGTCAAACTATGCTCTCCCCCTGAAACTCTGAAGCTTTAAGAAGTTGAGGGTTTCTTGCATCAACAGATGAGTGCAAATAAACACAAATTAGACACATGATGTAGACCGAAACGTTTTGCCCTTTGTCCATTCCATTTCATGAAAAGTTCATTAGAAAGGACTTTGACCACAGGAATAGGTAACTAGCGTGCATTGTGCTACCTACTAACATGTTACTGGGAAGTGACTTCACTGCTCTGAGCCTGTGTTCCCCCATCTGTCAAGTGGGGACAATAAGACCTGCCTCAGTGGATGACTGAGTACTTTGTATACTGCAGTGATAGAGGTAATAGTTGAAGTTATTACCCCATTATAATTAACATTGTGATTCAATTGCTGCAAAGGAGCATGATAGGTCCTTTGGAGATTTAGATGAACGAGTCTGGCCGTCCAGGGCAGGTCCATATTCGCTATATGTGTGGGCATAATAAATACTAACCCTTGAAGTATCAAGGAAGATCTGGGAGAGTTTTTGTTAATTGATTGTGTGGTAATATCTCAGCCTCCAAAAGAAACCAAATGTATTTCCACAAGCTAAGATGAAGAGCTTCTGTTTCCTTCGGTCATTATTCTATCACTCAGGACATACCCCACAACTGTTATTTGTACCTAAAATGCTCTTCAGCCCGCCAGCCGGCCTGGAATTGCACGCCAAGATTAATCACATAGAGTGGTTCATATATCAGGTGGTCTGAGCCTCCTCTGTCCCACAGTAGCCTTGCTGAGCGACTGATAGCTTTCTCTGTCAATTTCACTAAAACAAGAGACTATTCATGACCCATCAAAAGACCACAGCGACCCATCTCAAAAATACAGCTTATTATACCAGAAGAAAAGTTTACCTGACTTCATTGGCATTCTAGATACCACGCCTTATAACTCTGATAGTATAAATATGGACAAAATGTAACCACCACAAAAAGAAGAAAGCAAAGCCAGTGGAACAGAGATGAACAGAGACCAACTATGTTGCTTACATACCCTGCCACTTGCATAAACCTGGCAGAGGAGGGTTTTCGCATACGGAACTCCATGCTAGAGCCATGGCATCCCATCCAGATAAGCTTGTTTCCATTTTCCACAAGAGGAAACTGAGGACTGAATGGGACAGGACGCAGATATCCATTAGGTGCTGAGGCTGTGCTACCCCAGCTCTCAGAGCCGAGGTAGAAGTTCCAGGCCAGTTTTCCTTATTGGTGGCTAGAGAAAAAGACAGCACGTGCCAGGTCATAACCAATGCTCAGACCAACACTTACTGGAGGTGGGGTTGCTCATTCCTGGCATGCTCTGCTAAGTGTTTGGGCTGGCTCAGGCAGAATAGGCTTTGGAGACGGTTCCGCAGCCCTGTTCGGGCAAGCTGAGGTTACTCTGAAAGAGGGCAGAGAGAGAAAGGGAATTCAAAACTAATCTTCAACTTGAAAAGAAAAAAAATAATGAGAACAGACTTGTAGATCATAAAGAGAAATAATGATTACCTTTGACTCCTAGAGAAAGTTAATTTAAAATGAATCCAAGTTCCATTGTACAGCCAAAAAAACTCAAAAATCTGCAAAGTTGAGATACATCTTTAATAGACAGAAACGAGTCATCATCACTTGAATATTGACAAGATGTTCATTCACAGTGATGGAAGAGGGAGGGAGATTTCAGAGATTAACTGACTACTTTAGGACACACTTTTTTTTTTTTTTTTTTTTTTTTTTTTAAGTAGATGCAAATGATACTTGGGGCCTAAAACACGAAATCTGTCTTTAATGGCAGTCTCTAATAAAATGCACTCAATAATTAGAAAATCATGAATGTATGTTTTTTTTTTTAAGCAAATTAAAATCTATAACTATTTAAAGCAAGTGCTTAGGACCCATTTCCAATGAAAACTTTCAAGGTTAGTGTGCCCTTTGAAAGAAAAACAGCATAGATATCAGTAGTCCATGAAAGAAAATAAATAGGCATAAAACTTTGGTTTTATAGGTTGGTTTAGCACATCAAAAGAAATGTTAAGTACACAAGTCCACATGTATCACTTATGTCAGTTTTAGGAGACACATATAAAAAGTACAACAATTTTTTTTTTTTTTTTTGAGACAGTCTCACTTTTGTTGACCTTGGTAGAGTGCTGTGACATCATAGCTCACAGCAACCTCAAATTCTTGGGCTCAAGTGATTCTTTTGCCTCAGCCTCCCAATTAGCTGGAACCACAGACACTTCCACAATGCCCAGCTAATTTGTGAGACTCTCTCACTCTTGCTCAGCTCACTGGTCTTGAACCAGTGAAGACCAGTAAGCTCAGGAAATCCACCCACCTCAGCCTCCTAGAATGCTAGGATTACAGGAGTGAGCCACCGCACCCAGCCAAAAAACAACAAATTTTTGAAGCCTGTAACATGAAGGTAAAAAACTGCCTTTGGGGGATAGTCTTTGTGACCTTAAATACTTTATCTGAAAACAGATAATTACCTCCTGAGGTTGTATACTCGGTATTTTCTTATTATTCATAGATAATTATTCACGTTTTTACTGTATACCCGGTGGGTTCTAGGTTAAAACTAGGAGTCTTTGGCGTGGAGGCATTATAGTCTCCTTCTTGCACACATACTTGGCTAGAATTTTCCAGCCTCTGTCCTAAAGGTACAAAGATAAAGGAGACTCAGTCTCTCTGCCCTGAGGCTGATTCTGGTGTTTCCTCTCCTGAAAGCCTCTCCCACCAAATCCAATACGTCAGCCTCACAGTTCTGCTTTCTATCCCCAGCATATCCCACATCCTTTTGTGCTCCAGGTTCTCTGTGCATACTTTCCCCTACCTTGAGAGTCTTTTCTTGTATGGCTGCCTGGAGTCCTTCATCTTTAAGAGCAGCTCCAACAAAGCCTCCTGGGTGACGCTGTCTCTCCAAATAGCTCAGCAGTGCTTGGTACATACCTCGATAAAGAGCTTCTGTCTGAATTCACTCTGAATTACAATTGCTTACCTTGGAGTCTTCCAGCGGATCTGTGCTCCTGGAAGGCATTGTCCACAGCTGTCCCCCATTTTTAATCAGTTCAAGGCTGACCCAGAGGAGAGGTGCTCGGCAAATCTCTCTTTGATTGACCCAACTTAAGAATACTCGTACAGTTCATAAATGTTGAGTAGTTAGGGAAGAGCAATACTTAAAATAAAGCTTGACATCGTTTCCATGACCTTGAGGCATCGTGTATAAGTTTCTCTTATGCAAAGAACTAGTAGAAATACTAGCCACGCGAGCTTTCATCTGGTTCTTAAGGTGAACTCAAGTTGCAGAGCAAAGATGGCAAATATTAATTGGTTTTGAAGTTAGGCTAAGATATCAAACTTGATGAGAGAAATGGTGGTGTTTCACAGAGCTCTTAGGCACAGAGAAATATGCCAAAAAGATTTATAGCTATATTCATTCCAAGGTGATTCAATGTCAAAGGTCAGATAACAAATATTCTTTGCTATGCTATATTTATAGTGTTTCAAAGTGGATTTCAAGTGAAGGTGGTCTCCAGCTGGAGCAGAGATCTCACACTGAATGTTAAAGAGGAAGGAGAGTCTGAACATGATGCAAAAACCTGCACAGTTCCAAAAAGCTTAAAGTTGCCAAATAATCCTATTATAGCAATTGTAAGAAACAAGAGATTATTAATATTTATGATACCATTTAATAAATTAGTCAGATGTCAATAATGAATAACCTGTGCACTTGCTCATAAGAACCAAACCTTATAAAAACATGACACTGGGCTTTTATATGTCAATTATTTGTAAAGCTCTTTAGTTGTTCTAATCAGAACACCCTTTAAGAAAACTTGTTTCCTGAGCCAGGTGATGATGCGAACGTGCTTTTTATTTTCCTTTATTTTATTTATTATTTATTTATTTATTTATTTATTTTTGCTTAATTGCATCTTGAAATGTTCCTTAGATTAATAACGCTTTGTAGAATGTTAAAATTTATAAGCGTTCAGATAAAAGATACAGGGATTTTTGATTGTGCTGATGTTTGGCCTAAAGTGTTTGTCACAGGAGCGTGCTTTTAGACACAGGTATTCTATGCAAGGCATTTTCAGACCAGGTTAGGTTTTGTTCTCTCCAATCTGAACCTGCTTCCGTCAACTCCCTATGAGCAAATGTTTGATTTGCCGTGCACACTGTGACTTTGTTAGGACCTGGTGGCTGAAATTGAGGTTTGAATAGCACAGTGATACAAAAGTTTACTCTTGAATTTATAGTTTTCTCTTTACTGTTTTGTCTCCCGGAAAGTAATCACATAGAAGTGGATTTGGGCATACAATGTAAAGTGATGTTTTCGCTGACTTTCTAAGTTTACCAGCTTCCCCATGGACCTAAACAAAGTAAATCACACGCTCTTTGAATGAACACAATTTAAACCAACTTCCATTCCCAATTACTTTTAAGTAGTGATGTGAGACGTTTGTCATTAATTTTTAAAGGCATATTTAAATGGTTTAGAAAAGGAGACCACATACAAATTTTATTTGTATTCAGAATATCACTGCAAAGACAAAGAAGGAAAGAAGAAACAGAACATGAACTGACAAATGTCCCATAATACCAAATAGAAAAGAAAAACCAGCCAGTCCACGTTATTAAGCAATATTTCCCCCGTGCCATAATAAGACCTTTCTGCTTCCTCTTTTGGAATTGGTCTAATCCAAATTCTTTGAAGCAAGATAATTTTAGCAAAAAGTTCAAATTTATTTCTAAACAGAACGTCCTAAAGTTATTTTTAACTGAAAGATTTACTAAAAATGTTTTCATATTTTCATCTGACTCCCTTTAAACCAAAAGGCATCAACTTAGAAAGGAGCAAAAGGGAATTTTTAATGGATTGAGATTAAATCTATCATTTTTACCCAGAGAAAATTCCTTCTCATTTATTCTCAGGCAGCCTCATGTAAAAAGACTATTAAAATGATGAGCCGCAGTGTTTTGACAAGCACTTGTACCGCAAAAACTTGAAATCTCACTGGAATACAGTTAGATATTCTCTGGTAGAAAAGAATGCCCTATTTAAAAAGTAGGACAGATCATGTTAATATGGAAAAAGGAAATAACTATATGAACAACACATCCTAAATTAAAGATTGAGTTGCTGGCATCCATCTAGAATCAACAGGAAATGTAATTACTCTTTGAAAGTACTTTCATCCTATCTTACAGTGCTAAATGGATTTAAAAAAAAAAAAAAAAAAAAGCAAGATATTATTTGTATTCAGAATACCATTGCAAAAACAAAGACGGGAAGAAACAGCAATGATCTGATAGAAGTCCATGTTGGTGATACAGGGGAGAGAAAGAGCAGTCCACGTGACTAAGCCATCCTATCCCCTCCCACGATTTGAACTCACTGCTACTCTCTTGGAACTTCTCTGGAGATAGGTCTCCCTAGTTATTTTGTAAATACAATAAGAGATTCAGAAAAATCAGAAGAGAACTTTTTATTCAAAGTCACCATGTAACTATAATGACCTATTCCCTGGTCTCTGTTTTTTTTTTTTTTTTTTTTTTCCCCCTGCCATTTGGAAAGCCTTAACTCCAGCTAGATTAAAATGCTGGCCAAAGAAAGTGTTGTTTTACTCTGTACTAAAGTATTGCTGAAAAAGGGAGATAATAATACTAAGATTCTTTCAGAGCATATATTGTTTAGTGAGAGCCCAGGGTAATATATAAGCATCTGAGATGGGGAGATTATTATTCCCAGGTCAACCTGTGCATGTGGCTGGTTCACAATCTGTAGTTTTCTCTAAGCTGTTAGTTTGAATAACCTTGGTATTTATTGGTATTTCCTGGATTTGACTATGTTGGATCTCATCTTTAGACTTGTAGTTTTTCAAGGACCCTTTCTCTGGTTCCGTGTAATGACTGAAGTTGGTTCAATCTTTCTTAAAGGCAGATCAAATCATCACCAACACATTATCCCACCCAGGTAGCAATTTTTTTTTTTTCTATTTCCTTGTTGCAGAGAAGGAACCAAGACAATCTCAACATAAAGATGATAAACTCATTCCTTAATTTCTGAATGGATACTTGTCATGGGAATGAGTACATGTCTTTGAATGTATTTAATAAAAATAAACCAGAACAGACATTCTTTACTAGGCTTATAAAACCCCTCTAAGTCTTCTACGTTGCCTTCCAAAATCAGAGTGGAAAAACATACTTTGAGATATATTTTCTCACCAATGGCAGTTTTAAAACAGAGCAGGCATCAGAATGACCAACCCCAATTCTCTGCAATATTGGCTAGTTGTTCAAGGAAGACAAATGTGCACACGCACTCATAAACATATTCTCCAGAAAATAAACCAGGATGTGACCAATATCAGCTTCTAGCACTAAGCTTATAAAGTAAATCACCTTTGAAAACACATTTCTTCAAATAGATTGATTGGCAGGTAATCAATTATGTACAGTTTTCATTTCTGTTTCTCAGTGTAGACAAGAACACGTAGACAAATAAAAATTAGATTGTTTTCTTACCTTTTGGAAAGCAGTCAAAAGCTATACTGTTGGTGGGATAGTGTACCAAGTGACAGACTTTTGTACACTCTTTCTTACTGGTGGTATACAGTCTACAGGAAAAGTAAATATATAGGGATGTAGAAAATAAACGTGCACACAATATTCCTTCATTATTATTATTATTGTTACTATTATTTGTCTTTTGAAGAAGAGGCTGCGATAGAGACCACTGATATTATGACCACACTTTTGGTGGTTTCCAATAGCTTTCAGTAGACCAGTTCACCACAATTCAGGTACCTCTGAACATGGGAGTACTGGTGCCTCTTGGGATCAGGCAGTTGGGTTTTACTTGCTTGAGTTGGAACACTGAAGGAACCAGCTCCCAAATAATTTATCTATCTAATCAGAGCCTTCTTTTCTTCCTGTTGCCATCCCTTTTATCTCAGCCTAGCCCAGTCATGCTGACCAGCAAGCCCATGTGGTTAGTCCAGAGGATGAAACAAGTAACACAATGTTAGAGTGTTAGAGCTCTGAACAAATGAGGAAGCAAAACAAAACAAGAACTGTAACAGATTAACACAGCACATATGTATGTTCCAGAACCTTCTAAGCATCATTATTTGGGTAGGGTTTGGTGCCCACATCCATCAATTTCCACATCCATTTTCTGAGGCTTAAAAAAACAAAAATGAAAACAAACAAACAAACAAATAAAAAAAAAAAAAACCCAAACACATCCTTACATTGACAGTTCTATTTTATGTAATAATTTCTTTCTTTGAGAACAGCAAAAGTTTTTTTTTTATATAGTTTCCTTACAGTAGGTATAAAAATGGTTGTAAAAAAAAAAAACAGTATCAGAATGCAAAGTTATATTTAAAATACCTGACTTTACATTTTATGTTTTTGGTATAAATTATTTTCTTCTAACGTGTTTCACAATACAACCTATTCATCAGCTTAAAGCAGTCTTTCACATAGTATATGTCCAGCCTCTCTCTCCAGATTAGCTTATCAGTTACACATCCCTACTCCAAGAAAAGGGATGTGTCCCTGGCTGTCCACAAGCCTGCCCTTCCAGAGTAAACTCCCTGGATCTAGCCATTATACTAGAGGTGCTTCTCTGCACTGCCTGGGGGCATTGGCTCAGAAAATGGATGGTATTTTTAAACAAATGTAATTTAGGGCTTCTCATCACTAAGCACTGTGATTCTTTACTAAGAAAAGTATGACACCAGAGAATGAGTCACAGACCAACTTCTGGTTGTGACCAGTCCAGGTGAAGAAGGCAGAAATTCTTATCCACCCATCCCAGGAAAGCCGTGCTACCTGTTAGGTAATATTATCCATCAACTTAAAATGGATCATAGCGGCCATCAGGAAGCCATCGCCCAAGCACAAACCTGGCTTCTCCTGTGCCTGGCACCTTCAAGTGTGCTGGGAGCATACACCTACCAAGTGAACACAGAGAGTGCAGGAGAACATGCCAAATTCAAGATGCAGGTGAGAGACCTGGAGTTTGTGAGGTACCCTTCTTCTAATGAAGGCGTGTTGAAAAGATACCATCTTGGCCCAATTTAAAGGCTTCCAATGAGGTCAGGCTCTTTGGAACCCCTAGCAGTGGATGTCTTATTTATATAAATAAAAATTCAATAAGTAGCTGAGCTACACCCCTGCCTCTCTGAGCTTGCTGTTTTTTAGTCTGAATGCAGAGACCCCAAGCATTGGCCCAACTCTGAATATCTAAAGTCAGTTGTACACAGGAACATTAAAATTTTGAGGTTTACTTTTTATTTATTCCTTACAGGAAAAAAGTATAATTTAAAACAATAAAATTTTAGTTAAAGAAGCAACCTAAGAGGAAAATTAAACTTCTTGAGGAAAAATAAGACACGGGTTGGGTAGTTTTAACATCTGCCCGTGCGCTAAGCCAACAAGCAAACTCATTTTTATGTAGACATGTAGTTGTGGGGCGTAGTTGGGTTAGCAGAAGCGTGCATGCACCAGCTGGCAAACTGCAATGGCAGGGCAGAGCTATTAAAAATGAAAACACTGAAGGCTGAAATACAAGAGACCAAGTGTTCAGAGCAGCGATGAGGAACAGGACATCTCTGTTCTACGATTCACTTTGGAGTTCAAGCTAAAAACTGGACTTCCTCTCAGACACCCTTCCTCAGAATATAATGTACAGAATATTCCCACTGGAGAGAAACATTTTTATAAGCACATCATCTGTGTTTTTTGTTTTTAACCTGACAACTTAAATTAGCAAATAATGTCTTCATTACCAAAGGTCAGATACCGGAGACAATTGGAGCTGTATTTGGTATGAAACAGAATAGGATGGTGTTTCCCAACACAGAATAGTCACCTCCTTGCCAAAGTCTAGAGCTGCATTGCCTAATATGGTAGCCAAAGCTAGAAATGTCTGTTTAAATTCAAATTATTTAAATTCTTTAAAACAAAATAAAATTTGAAATGTTATCTCTTCAGTGGAGCAGCCCCATTTCCCCTGTTCAACAGCCATGTGTACTGGCGCTCACTGCATTAGACAGACATAGATAGAACATCGCCTTGTTGCAGAAGGGTCCATGGGACAGGTTTGGGACAGGTAAGGTCTTAGGATTCTTCTTTAGGACCTTTAAAAGCTGGGTCATCAGAAACCCCAATGTTTGGAGGTACATGAATCTCCTCCTGTGATTTGGCAAATATCTTAGTCAGCATTTTTGCGGTATTATAGCGAGTGTCTATAAAATACCAAAAGAGCTAAAGCCATTTTTAGAAATCTTCCAGACTGACTGTTATGAGACAAAGCCTCTCTTTCTTTTTTTCTTTTTTTTCCCCTGAACTATTTATCGTGGCTGTGTGTTGACACAGCAACAACAAAAACCCAACAACACTTTTTCAAGGAAATATATCAAATGAATTCCAAATGCAATCACTGCAGACAATATAATTTTTGAGTTACTAAGATGAAGCCTCAACCTGGCAGCCTTCTCTGAGGTCAGATTACTCCTCTTTTTTTAGACAGCACAAGCAATAATACAGTTTACAGCGTGTTTGACTACAGGCTCTCCCACCAAACATCATTATATTCTGTATACACAAACTGTATTGTCAAATGAAGCAGCCAAAAGGGAGATTTCTATGTTGCGATTCTGACATGCCACTCGTTCTAAAAAAACAGAGGAGCAAAGGGGAACAAGCCTGGGTCTAGCAGTCAGACCTGAGTTTTAGTCCAGCCTTTCCTGCTAACTGGATGTGTGGCTTTCATAACGTCAGTCATATGAAACCCAGGTTTCTTCAGAAAAATGAATATAATAATAGCCACTTTACAGACTTATTATAACAAGTAAGCAAGATCTCCCATACAAAGCATTCTATATACCACCTGTTTCAGAGTTCTTAAAGCTAGTATTGGTATTTATGTTAATGTTAACATTTTAGCAACGACTGTCATACTCTAAAAAGCCTCAACAAGGATTGGACACAATTATTAAAAATTGGCAATGGGAGAGATGTGTTTTGAAAGTTAATATTGATAGTCCAAATTTAGAACATATAACTTGGTTACTATTTGTCACTACACATAGACTTCCTAGTAGGTTTTCTGTGTATTAATTTTTATATTATGTAGTTAATATGTCTAAATGCTACTGGCCAAAAAATATATAAATATAAAGATGTTATTAGAATATCTGTAGGATAGAAGTTTTGTGAAATATAAATTACATAAGAGGTCCTATAATAAAAATCCACAAAATTATAAACAGACAGGTATATTTACCTATGCAGTGTAGGCATACATAAATTGTGTGTCTACACATGTTTATGAGAATACTTCTTTCTGGGAACCAATTTCATCTACCTCATGGTGTTCAATCTACCTTTAACTATACCATCATATATACTTAAAAAAATCTCACTGAAATTTATTTTTAAGCAAAATAAATTGCTTAAATTTATTTTAGGAATATAAGGAAATTAACATTGAATTGATGTACTATTTGTTAGACATAATATTTTGTGATACATTTATCTTATGACATGGATATTATTACCTCCATTTTATACATAAAGATGGTGAGTTTTGGACAAGCTCAGTGACTCTTAAGGCCATTGGCAAATGGAGTGGCTTGGATTTGAACCCAGGTCTGCTACAACCCAAAGCCTCGGCTCACAAAATGCCACAGCAGTTCACGACCCATTCCCCCTCCTCTCAATTGACTGAGTTGCTCTGGAAACACAACAGAGCATTACGGTTCATTCTGTCTCTCCCTTCTCTCAGTGTGATCGTTTTTCTGCTTTTAACTTTGTCCCCTAACCTCTCCTATTGAAAAGTCAAAATGAAGCCCCCAGTGTTGATAATTAACCTTGTTGTCTTGTCTGTATATTTTCAAAGTATTTGACAAATATTCACTGAATTATTTATCAGTGTAGATGAGCAGAGAACATGGACCTTTACACAGTAGTTGTCAGGAAAAAACCCACCTGGGTACTTTTCTTTTAAAGATATCTCTCTCTCTCTTACTGGCAGGGCAAAAGCATTTCTTCAAGAATATTTAAAATGAGAAACTTCTTTCTTCTTGGCATTAAGCCATTGCTTACAAAAACATCAGCTCATAACTGAAATATGATATATTGTAATGACGGTTAACCTGAAACGTCCCTTAAAAATGGAAAGTGTCATGAACCCTTGAATGTTCCCCATTCTAAATGCTACTGGCCAAAATATTCCTTGATAACAAATCCTAAAATTAATATTTTTAATCTAAAATTCACTCTTACAACCCTCTTTATAGTAAAATTAGTAATCAAGGATTTTATGCATTTAACTTCTGAGCTGGTCTTGTGTTATTTACAAAGTGACAGCTCTATGCCCATTTTAGTTGGGGTCAATCTTAAGCATGACCGAAAGCTCCCGGGGTATTGCAAACTTGCCACATGGCATCTCAAATCTAATATTTCTTCCTTAATTTCATTCTTTCATTTTTATCATTTCATAGAATAAATCTCTGCTGTGGTGATGTGCTAGGTCTTTGCCTACATGTTAATCTTTGTCCTACTGGCCTGGTAGTGTCTGGTCCTGTGCACTCCTATGAAAGTTTGACAACTCTTTCCAACATTTTATGTGACTTTGTTTCTAGAAGTCTTGCTTAGTCAAAAAAAAATTTACTTCCTCCATATTCTTATGCCAATGAAAAGAAGTTTGCTTTCCAAAATTCTTAAATATTCCAATTTTATTCCATACAACATATTAGGTATGGAAGTTTTCCTAACAGGAAGCCTGCAAAGACAGGTGGCTCCCAGCCTGATGGGTATGTTTATGTCAATTGGAGGGTTCAGTACCAAAGGATAAGAAGCTAGGGAAGGGAGAAGCTTCTAAAGCAACGCCTTTAAAAGCTGTTTTCCAACAGGGAGCAAAAAAGAAAAATGGTGGCAGGAATAAGTCAAATTCAGAAAAGCAGATGTTTGCGTACACCAAGGCAACTTGTTCCTAAGACAAGAACGTTCACGATATTTTCCCAAAGAGAGGCAGGCAAGCACACAGCACATTTTCTAGAGCTTCCTGATGTAGGATGGGAAGGTGAAAGGAAAGGAGAGTTACTTACTGTTTGGGTCTACGTTTTCACAGAGTTCTGTCTTTGCCTCACCGTTGGGTCTGTCACTGGGTTTGTGTGACAGCCGGGATGACATGGTGGCTGCTGTGACTACCGCCTTGAAGCTTCGCTTCCGTTTCTGCACATTGAGTTCAGGGTGAAAAATGATGATGTACACTTTCGGCATGTAAAGCATCCCCAGCGCCACTGACGCACTTAGGTTCATGGAGATTGTAAGCGTGGTGGTTTGTATGTAGAGCTAGGAGACACAACACACAAGGCACTATTACAAATAAAATGACCGCAGAGGGGGTCTGAACACGTAAAGCGATGTCAAGAATGGCAAGGGCTAGGGGAGAAAACACAGCAGTCTTCAGGGCATTCTGATAAAAAGGAAGACAGAACGACTCTGCTTAGTGGGTGTTTCATGCACCTGTTAACTGGTTA
Source organism: Loris lydekkerianus (assembly GCA_963574355.1). NCBI lineage: Eukaryota > Metazoa > Chordata > Mammalia > Primates > Lorisidae > Loris > Loris lydekkerianus. The sequence goes on along the minus strand of CAUYPK010039566.1, from coordinate 17,085 downwards.
AATGCCATCAGGTGAATCCATTGCCCTGGAAAGTCTCCTACATGGAAATTTGAAGCAGACCTTTAATCAGATTTGAAAGACTTTTAAATCAAAATGGCATCTAAATATGAAAACATGAGATTATAGAAATTTGCAACCTTGAGTAAGACATGTTTGCTTTTTTATTCTCTCTATATAAATGAAGGTTAACACCATATGATGTGCATTACATTGAAGTTCTGAGTCCTTATTGGAAAAGACTTTATATTAATATGTTTCTTTCTGTATTTTTTTTAAAGGTACACCTTCACCATACCTACCAAGGAGTGAGTTGAGTTTACGTGAAAACTAAAATCTTCTTGCTTAATACTGTTTCACAAAGAGTAAATGACAAGTGACCAAGATTTAGAGACATTGCTTTGTCCACTCTTTACACTCATAAATTATTAGTAGAATACAAAACTTCATGCTAATATTGTGTTATCTGTAGTCTGGGTGGTGCCCCCATGAATGTCTTTGCTTCCTCAAGAAATCAGCAAGCAACCAATTGCTTGCCAACCACTCCCTGAGTTGTACATGTGAAAATGTGACGGCTGAAGAGTGTGGGAAGCTCACCTTGGTCTGGTTTGTATTACCGTGATCCAGAACTTTCCAGTTTAGGCATGTCCCTATTTCGCATGACTTCTAAAGGCTGTTTAAATTGAACCACTAGCTACTATTGCTTTTTATGTGAGGTAAAGCCTAGTCTCATGACAATGCATTCAACCACAGCCTCCCACAGCTAAACCTTCTCCTTGGTCTGATGATAAAATCCCCATGCTTAATGGCAACGACAAGGCCTCACATGCTTTGTACTTGCCTACTTCTTCAGACTGATTGTCCATCAGTTCCCACCTCTCTAACCTATGTCCCCTCCTTGCCTTCCCAGAGCTCCACCCACATGGCTGTCCTTCATGTCTTGAGAATACCACGCTCATTCAATCACAGAAATTTTATACATGCCATTTTTAAAATTCTATTATTTTACTTTATTGGTTATGTGTAATGTTCCTCTTTTGCTTTGTAGAGCACCCATCCCAGAGCCTCAAGTCTCAGATGGCTTCTTAAATACTCTCAAAGAACTATTTTCTTAAGGTCATTGGTCTTGATTTTTAATTATATATTCACTAGTTTGTTCACTTCAATGTCCATCTTCCTGACCAGACCTTTAGTCTCTCTGGGGCATCAGTGTGTCTGCAGTTCAGGCAAATAGGAGGCACTTCATCAATGTGATGGATTTGTTCACTTATTTGTATAAAGGGCACCCTTTTCCTACCTATAACTCTGTGGTCAAACAGCCTATCTCTAGACATACAAGAGTTTCTTCACCAGGCTGCCTGGAAATTTTGACTTTTATTCTTCAAACCAAGGCTCCAGTGAAATCAAAAGTAACTTTGCCAACTTGTCTGGAAGGAATACACTTTTATAGCCAAGATCAATTTGAAGTTGTAGGTCTCTGAATGTTTAAAAGGAGCTGTCAGCTGCTGACTCTGTGATACATAATGAATGTGAAATAGAAAACAAAACAATATCAAATTAATGAGCCTTTAGGTTGTGAATTACACTATATTTTTAAGTTTTATGTTTTCCTGCTAGAATACTTTTAGACTCTTAATGTAATTCTACCTGGCTCACCTACAGTCTTCAAGAAAGGTTTACCATGGTCACCGGCCTTTATGGACCTAAACCATGTACCTTCTTCCCCTCATGGTCAGGGCTAACATCCTACACACCAGGGCTTTGTAAACTATGCTGTTGGGGTGTTCAAAGTGTGGCCTATGGACTGCATGTGGGTTACCTGAGGACTGTTTTGTTTATCTATGGTGTCAGATATACTAAAAACTATGCAAGGGCATTTTTTTTTTTTCTAGTTCATCAGCTTTTCTTAGTGTCTTACTGTATTGAATGGTGGCCCAAGACAACACTTCTTCCAATGGGGCACTGAGCAGCTGCAAGATTGACACCCTTCCTAGCCAGTCCAAAAACAAAAAAGCTACTCCACGGAGTCTTAGTTTTTACTTCTATTTTTCTTCTTATAAGTAAATTAATTTTTGCATTTGAGGAAATTATTCACAGTTTTTTTTTTGTTTTATTATATGTATGCACCTATAGATTATATTTCCTTCCATATACTTGAATGTATAGGTGTGTGTGAATGCATACATACTTTTTCTTAACAAAGACTACCTAGTGACTTAAGGTTTCAAAACTATGATGTTTATTTCATGGAGTGTTCAATTTTGTTATATTCAAACTAGAGACTATCAAGGTATTTGTACTTTGCTTAGAGGGTTTTTCAGTCTCTAGTGACCCTTCAGAAGTACGTGGAAACCAAGATAAATTTTACTGACCATATTTCTGCACTCTCACCTCCCAAATCCACTTTACATACAACGTTGGATAAGAAAGAGTGTAGTGCTAGTCTACGTTCAGTTCCCATTTACTAGTGTTGTGATCTTGGGAAAATTATCTCTCTTCAGCTTCTGCATCTGTAAAATGGTAATAATAATAATAATATTAGTAGCTACTTCCTAATATTTCTTGTTAATTAAATAACTTAGTATCTGTGAAGTGCTTCGGATAGGACCTCGTATGTAGTAAGTAGTCTGTAAGCACTTTTTAATAAGGATAGCTATGCATTGCTTAATGATGAGTTTCTGTTCTGAGAAATGTGTAGTTAGGCTATTGTCACTGTGCAAACATCAGAGAATGTACTCAAACCTAAATGGTACAGTATTCTGTATACCTGGGTTATAGAGTATAGCCTACCTCGTGTTCCTAGGCTATGAACTTGTACAACATGTGACTCTACTGAATGCTGTGGGCAACTGGGACACAGTAGTATTATTCATGTATCTAAATATATTTGAACATAGAAAAGGTACAGTAAAAATATAACCTTATAATCTTACAGGACCACCATTGTATATGCAGTCCCTCATTGCCTGAAGCTTGGTATGTGCTACGTGACTGTGTACAACATGAACATAAGAAGGCCTCCATCTGTGAGGATCTCAGAGTTATTGGTCCACAGGGATATGATCCCACTAAAAGCCAGAAGAGAAATGAAGTCACTGACTCTTTGGCCTTTGGTGAAGTGGAAGGCTCGCTGCTAAGTCTTGGGTTTTCATCCCAGCACCATCTCTCAGTGTGTTCTTTTAGCAAATGCAGATTCAGATTTGTACTTGGTTTTACAGTTCTTTGTTTTACCTGACATTTATTGTACATTCACTACAGTGTTTGAGTTTGGTTATTTCACACCATTTTATTTGCTTTATAATTTCTTTAGAAATGTAAAGGAGTTGGTGATCACAACCGATCTCTATGTCAAAGCATAGGGATCCTTGTGTGCAGTTTTATTGAGACCACGCACTTCCCTCCGGGCTGACCTTCAGCTGAGCCTGATCCTATTTTGGTTGCCTGACAGGCATTGGCAGTGGACAAAAGAGGCCCCCTCCTTGGCCAATCCTGCATGGCTCAGGCCTAGGGAAGGGCACAGAATGCCTTGGAATTTCCTTATATTTTGGTAATGAAGTCTTAATTTTATCATCCACCTAAATGAATTAAAATCCAGTTTCTGATCCTGGGTTGAATGTGGCTTTTCTAACACCCACCATATCTAATTTAGATTATAGAACTAAAGAGCATTTAGGAAAGGAGCTCAGAGCCAAGCCAGCAAAGACCTGTGCATGGTATTCTAGAAGTTTCCTATGAAAATATTATACACGTAATCTACAGCTATCATTATTCTCTTCATCTCCCACTTTTCTCATCTGTAAAAGGAAGAGAATAATTATTCCTACCTCACATGGTTGTTTTGAAGATCTAACAAATACATAGAAAGTGTTTAACAGAGTGCCTGGGAAAGAAGTACCTATGAAATGCTTTTTGTTTTGTTAAATTTAAGGAGGTTGACTCTGAGCCAAAGTTGAGGAACATGCCCCAGAGCCACATCCAAGAAGCCTTAAGCAAGTGAACTCAAGCAAGTGACGGGGGTGGGTTACAGTTTGCTTTTATACATTTTAGGGAGACAGGAGGTGAGGTCATAAATCAGTGCATGGAAAGCATACACTGGTTTGGCTCAAGAAAGTGGGACATCTGGAAGGGAAGGGACGCTTACAGGTTATGGGTAAGTTTAAAGATTCTTTAGCTGACAATGGGCTGAAAGATGAAACAGGCTTTGTTTAAAAGTCTAGGAGTTAGTTAAAAGGAATACTTAAGATACAGGCTTTCAATCAAAGACAAACTACTACATACACATGCCCAGACTCAGGTGGTTTGTATGTATACTGAGGACCTGCAGGTATGTCTTGAATAGCCTTAGGGCTGTTAATGAGTCACAGAGGACATCTCTAGGAAGGGGAGGGGGCAAGATGAGGCATGTCTTATGGCCTTTCTCAGGGCTAGCAACTCAGTTTTAGGGATCTCCTTGGCCAAGATGGGGTCTAGTCAGTCAGCCACTTAGAGGATGCTTTCAGATTTAATTTTAGCTCACAGTTTCCTCCTTTTGGCCAAGATCTACCAAAGGCAGCATCAATGGCCAAACTCTTATTTGGTCCCATGCATTGCCAGGGTGGTTGGCTCCCTGCCCTTGGTCCATACAGACCCTTGGTGGGACCCTTGTGGCCCAGGGGATTGAACAGCCACAAGGTCTTCAGCCAATGAAATGTTTCAGGCTAGATGGGACTGGAGGTTGACAGGCGCTCATCAACCCCTTAAAACTCTTCTAGGCAATATAAGAGTAAAAGCCAAAATGTCGGAGGCAAGGCTACAAAATTAGCTTGTCTATAAACTGTTGAGTTACTATATTCCTGGGTTTAGTTGCAAGCTTATAGCAAACATAAGGAAGTTAACCATTTATGAAGGGATTTAGAGACTTTTGTTGTATCATGATATTTTAGTTTCTTTAGTAATTTATCGTAAGGTGGCTGATAAATTTCTTGTTTCATAGACCTACAAAATGTTAGCTGCTAAAATTTTTATTTTTTCCAGGTTAAGTTGCTGGGGTGTAGCTATCAGGAGAAGGCTTCCTATGAAACCACTTTCATATATTTTAAACATTTTATTTATGTGTTGTTAATTAAGTTGCAGGGTCTTCAAAATCCATACCTAAATGCATACCTACTCATGTGTAGTCAGACAGAAATGTACCAGCAAGTATACTAGCAGAGTACCCAGGTATGCAGTCACTTCCATGCAAGGCAACGCTCACTTGGATTTGTTCCATGTATTGTTTGACCTCGGCCTAACAGTTCATTGTTGAATAAAATGTGAGTGTCACGAGATGCCATTATTGCTTTGCAAACCAGATCAACACTTAGTGTTAGCAGAGTTCTCCTTGTCTAACTTTCAATTGCTGGGATGTTAAGAAGTTTGAAAATCTGTTAGAGAGTGCTCGTGAACAACTCGTAAATTTGCCAACTCCTGCGTGTAAATTTCAGAATCAGTTTAATTGAAGACTATTTGGAGAGATTTCAAGGCAAGCTGTTAATAATTAGTTACAATAATGACAGGTCTTAAACTTTGAAAATCAGAGTATTCTCAGTGCTTTTCAAAAAACAGAAAGGAGAAGGAAGTAAAGAGGAATTTAAGGGCATGGAGTCTTAATATAGACTCGAATTCTTAGGAGAAGCCCCATTTCAGATGTTTGGATCCATCAGAATTACTACTTATGTCTTTAATGATAACTATATACTATAAAAAATGAGCCAACAGTGTATTTATACTAGTAAATTAGCCCTTTTGTCTATAAAAAAATAAATTCAATTAGAAAAGAGTGGGGCTATTGGATGGTGATAAAACACTGGCAAAGGAGATGATTAACTTACGATCAAGTGCTGGGCCTCCATTGACAACTATATTTTCCAGATAGGCTCTATGGCAGATACCTCACTTTTCAGCTGCTTGTTCATTTCACGCAGTTGTGGGGTCACCATGTTTACTGAGATGCTATCAGGTACCTGCACCACCCTAAGCCCCATGCACAATATGGGAACCACATGCTAGTTGCAGGAGGAAGGCAATGAAGAGATCTTTTGTATAATGGTGACTATAACTAATGACAATGTTTTGTGTTCTTGCAAACTGATAAGAGAGAAATCTTCAGATTTCCTCACCACAAAAAAAAAAAAAAAAACTATGCAAGGTAATGGTAATGGTTAGTTAGGATGACTTAGCCATTCTACAACATATGTCTATATGTTGTGCACCAAAAATACATACAGTGTATAATTGTCAATTAAGACAAATATTCCACTACTACAGAATGCATAATTTATTAATTGCACATTAAATCGTTTCTTTCATCACTCTTGCTTTTCTCTCTTCTTGGAAATCCCGTTGCTCACTGCTCTGCCTCTAATACTCTACTGATATTTGATGCCCAACCCACAGGTACCTTCTACCTACAGTAGTACCATTTCCCTGGTCAGGACACTTCCACTTCTTGCCCTTTTCTTGAGGTATAGCTCAAATAGCCCATAAAGTGGTGGGCTGAGCACAGAATAATTCCTTGTGCTGTGAAATTGCTTTGAAAATACAAATGCATCCCAAAGAGACTGATAGTTTAGGGAACAATTTGAGGGCACCAAAAAGTTTGTGTTTGTAAATATGTGATTCCTTCCATAAGAAATCCTAGGTGATCACAGGAACTTGTGCTCCACTGAAGCCAGTTGTGTAGGAATACACAAATCACACACACACACACACACACACACACACACACGCTTCAAATATCTGCCTGTTACCTACCCCCTCCCACTATGTCCCAGTCAACCCCATGCAGCAACCCTCTGGCATCTGTTGTCATAAACAAACTTTAGGTCACTTTTTATCAGGTAAAGTGCCATAGTTATTGTAGTATTTATACATTTATTTGCCATTTAACATGAAAAAACACGCCACTATTCTTTTTCAGTTCCTATCTTTTATTCTTTAAACATCACTGGTGACTTTTTTTTTTTTTTTTTTTTTTTTTTTTGAGTGTTATACCTTTAACCCAACGTTTCTCCTAAGTCATATGCTTTTTTATGGCACAATATTACATAGTGTGGTGATCTTTTAAGAACACCTTTGTCATGTTACAAAAGAAATGACTAGATAATGAACATGACGTTTGCTGTAGGGTATGGAGTTATTAGATTCTGGTGAGCCAGAAAGTTCTAAGCTGGAGGCAAGTATTAGCTATGATCAACATCCTTGGCATTCTGAATTGTTTCAAGAAAATCTATTACATATAGTCTTTTAATAGCATTTTCTTATTATTACTTGAGCGCTTCTGTTTCCTCTTTACTAGAGTAGAGATGGTAATACTTATCTCCTAAGATTATTTTGGGGACAAAATGATGGCCTCTGTAAATACACAGAAGGATGTCTATCCCTTAATCACCCCTTGATTGAAGATGTTAGTATTATTGATGTATTTATTGTCTATAACAAAATACCTTTTTTTCTACACTGTTCTCTCTTATTTGAACTTAGTGGATTTTTAATGATTGTCTTTCTTATTAAATCTACTGAATAATAGCAGTCTGTTTTAGGGGAAAATCTCATTAAGTTTGCTTCTATTTTCTTTGAACGTATCCTCAAATTTCTATTTCATCTATCATTAACTATCATATGAAAAATACCCAATTATGTTCCCAGGTGACAGTTGAGAATTGGGATGAGAAAGCTTTAATGAAGTCTCTAGGTAGAATAGGAGAAGTTTGATAATTCTCATGACATCCCAATGTCTATGTAATAAAAATGAAAAACATGGCCATTGTTGTCACAGAAAGGAGGAAGGGGACGTTATTATCTGAGAGCTGTTTGAAACATTCGTATGATTTCATTGAAATGAACATTCCCGGCAGTGTTTAAGGCCAGTGTTTTCCACGTTCACTATCTATATGCTTGGCTTCCTAGTTTAGTGACCACATATGTGAGAATTACACCGCGGCACACGGCTGAGAATGAGATAGTGTTTTGCAAGTCGGCTTTTCCCAGCCATTCAGAAGGTTAACACTTCATGGGTTTTTGCTTAGATGTGAAATAATACCTATTGATAGAATGTAATACATGCAATGGGAAGAAATTTTGGCTTTTAAAATTCCTGGCGGGGAGAGGATTTGCATCTTCTAAAAATGTGGCCCTTGTCACAGAAAGGAGGAAGGGCACGTTATTATCTGAGAGCTGTTTGAAACATTCATATGATTTCATTGAAATGAACATTTAAAGGAAAGAAAACGTTCTATTGTTGAACTGATTTCAAATCCCAGTCTTGGATTGTTGGCGGGTGAATGGGGGCAAGTTACTTTACTCTGGCAAGTGAATCAAGATTCAGTCTGACGCAGTTTATTACCAGAGTTGTCTGTTACAAAATCTACCTCATTCTACCACTATCCTGAATGCTTTCCCACTGTTTTGAAGATTAAAGGAAGTCAAGTGTGAAGGAAGGGTAGCAAAGTCCCTGACACGTGGTGGTTGCTCAGGAAATCCAAATGTCATTATCAGAGTAGATGGCCCCACATTCTGTAGATAATATTTATGCCATTCTGTTTAGATTTCCCATTTCCAAATAGATGCCAGATAGTTAAACAGCTGTTAGGAAGAGGATGTAGTAACAGGATACCACACACCAAATAGTCTGGGACAGGCGTCTGGAATTGTAAATAATGGAGGCAACGAGATGGATATAGGACAAATTTACTGTGTTTTGTTTTTCTCGTCGAATATCTCCAGGCAGAAATGATCTTACCTTTATACACAATTGCATTCTTTATTTGGACGGATATAACGCAAGCACTCCAGGTGAATGCAAATCAGTTTCTGAAGCATGAGATAAATGATGTCCATGCTCAAAATCACCTGCATCTCAGTACTTCGTCTTCTTGCTATTGTTATCTAGTCCCACACAGCAAATCAGAGATGCCGTTATTCCAATTGACCACATCCTCGGGAAAGTTCCCTGTACAGCCCCCATGTCATCCTGTGCTGCCTGCAGGCCATCTGATGGCTTAAGTATTCCCCAGCCACTTCTGATTTTGCTGTGCATTACACACTCAGTGATACACAGGATTTGTCTCCTCCACCAACCCTCTGAACCTTCAATTTTGATTTCAAGATTCTCCCCCCTCCAACTTCACTCTTTTATATAGCCAATACTGCCACTTTTTGCTTTGTTGTGTTATCTAAAAGGTTATTTACCATCTTGCTGGGTTGAGAGCCCCCTAAGTATTCCGTCTCTGCCTTGCACTGATTTAATTTACAAAGGGAGAGCGTTTTCCCCACGGTCAGCCTGGAGAGACCCACTTCTGCTAAGTCCCATTGGCTCCCTTTGAATGCTCTGCCGTCCTCACCAACACTGAACTCAACAGCCTTTTTGTAGGAAGTTATGTCAAATTCTGTCTTACAAGGTGAACATGTTGGCTTGTACTTCCCTGGGGAATATCCTGGGTAATATACAATGATGTTTGGCATTACTTTATAACCAACCAGTGGTTTTAATAAAAAATAATGTCTGAGTTTAAAATAATCCTCTTCTAAAGATGTTGTGAAATATTCCATTTTTATAAGTACAAAGCCCGTCTAATCTTTCCAACTTTTAAAGTCTTCTTTATAGTTCTCATGACCATAACAAGAATCAGATTACTACAGTGGTGCCAAATAAATACAGCAGGTGCCAAATAAATACAGCAGGCCTTAGACTGAGCACCTCTGTATGTTGACCAGTTGGTTATAGTCCCTTGGGTGGACAACTGGCAGAGGTTCTAAACTCCTTCGCATTTCTTGGGCATATTCAGGTTTTTAAATTGACTTTAATGTAATGTGCTTCTCAAAACTGGGCCCACAAATGTCTTTGCCAAGAAGACAAGGTCAGATTCTCACTAATGCAAAGTGTGTTCTCTCAGTTTTCAAAGTCATTGATGATGGCTTTCTGATGAACTTTGGGAGATTTTGATCCTGATAATCATCCCTGCTTTCACTTTGTTTTTATTAGTTCCAGCCATTGTGTTTGTCGATCCTCCTCCCTTCCTTTTGCACTAGTCTGTGACAGTGACTCTCCTGCCTGCCACTTCAACTTCCTTTTTCCCACCTTGCAGTAGCCCATGCCTCTTTTTCCCCTGCCTTCCCACTGCCACCAATGTGGCGATGTGACTGTGCTTGGCAGAAGGCCCTAACCTGCCAGTCAGTCAGTGTGCCAGGTGGTGTCCCCACAGATGGGAACATCACTTCAGCAGCTAGAACCTGGGCTACTGGACCTGCCCCTGCAGAGGCGACTGTGTACTTTAACCCCTCCTCAAACTCCTTCTTAACTTCATTAAGCCACACAGGAGAAAATGGTTGAAATGACACTGTTGAGAAAACTGCAGTCATAGTTGCCACTCAGTCTGTGCTGCTACATGGAACAGCAATGGCCTCTGAGATTGGGCAGGAAGCTGATATCCAGCCTGCCGAGAGGGGAACAGTGAGAGCAAAGTGAGGCTGGCTGAGGAGGAGAGAGGCCAGGTGGCTCATGGCTTTGATCTTGCCTTCCCAAGATCAGGTTTCTTTTCTTTTCTTTTCTTTTCTTTTCTTTTCTTTTCTTTTCTTTTCTTTTCTTTTCTTTTCTTTTCTTTTCTTTTTTCTGTCTTTCTTTCTTTCTTTCTTTCTTTTTAGAGACAGAGTCTCACTTTGTCTCCCTCAGTAGAGTGCTGTGGCATCACAGCTCACAGCAACCTCCAGCTCTTGGGCTTAGGTGATTCTCTTGCCTCAACCTCCCAAGTAGCTGGAACTACAGGCACCCACCACAATGCCTGGCTATTTTTTTCATAGCAGTTTGGCCAGGGCCGGGTTTGAATCTGCCACCCTTGGTATATGAGGCCAGCACCCTACTTACTAAGCCACAGGCACTGTCTCCTTTCCTTTTATTTCTGAAGTGCTGGATCAGGGATCTAAAAAGTCTTTTTTTTTTTTTTTTAGACAGAGCCACAATTTGTCATCCTGGGTAGAGTGCTGTGGCATGACAGCTCACAGCAACCTCCAACTCCTGGGCTCAAGCAATTCTCTTGCCTCTGCCTCCCAAGTAGCTGGGACTACAGGTGCCCGCCCCAATGCCTGGCTATTTTTTGGTTGCAGCCGTCATTGTTCTTTGGAGGGTGGGGCTGGATTCGAACCCTCCAGGTCAGGTGTATGTGGCTGGCACCTTAGCTGCTTGAGCCACAGGCACAGAGCCTAAAAAGTCCTATTTTTTAATCACTCACACGTGAGGGCCTCAAGTCAGGCCTCCATCCTCACACCTGCCAGAACACAAGAGGCAGGTTTTTCAGGGCCTTATTCTTTCTTAACACGTGAAGTTAAGCACAATAGCACTGGGGGCTCCAGTTGTCCTGCTCAGTAACCCAACTTCCCAGCACGTTTTGGATGAAGATAGAAATCTCCAACATGGCCCAGATGACTGTGTGGGATGCTTTGACTTCCCTCACCTTCTCTAAGCCCCTGGCATGAGCCAACCTCCAACCATCCTCCCGGCCTGCATGTATGATATTCCTGTCACCTTAGATGCTGCTCCCACACACTTTTACCTGGCTCCCTCCTACTCATCTTTTGGGTCTCAACCTCCCTTCCTTAGGGAGGCCTCTTTCGGCCCTCAAGTCTAGATTACACCCTTCTTGATTCACCTGCTTACAGAATGTATTATTTCCCTTCATTTCATCAATCACGATTTGTGATTATTTATTCAGTGCATATTTCTTTAGTAAGTGTTCCCCAGCTAGACTGCACACTCCATATGTTCTATATATTGCACAACCAAGAGTGCCAAAAGATAGGAAAAGTGTGCTGGAATTGGCATTGGCAGTGGAGGGCTGGGTTTGAATGCAGGCTGTGCCACTTGTTAACCGTGGTGTCTCCAGCAGTATTCTCAACCTTTCTGAGCCTGGGCTTCAGGGCTTACAAACTGAGTCAAGTAATAACATATCATAGCGACAGAACAAGAATATTTTGTGGGAGTCAGGGAGGGAGAAAGCTTCTAATTGGTCGGTAAAATGAGGTAGCAGATCAACACATGAGACCAAATGTAACCAACATGCAGAAAAGCTTATTTTGCACCTGGGTGCAGTGGGCTGAGCTCTAAAGGAACGGTCAATGGCCTTAGGGAGACAGGCAGTTCATTTTATGCAGGCTAAGGGACAGTTGGTTTTACAGACAAGTCTTTCTTATCAGGGAGCCAAAGACATGCAGCTCATTATTGGGACTCTGGCCGGCTCTTCTTACCAAGGTGTCAGAGGTTTGCAGTGTGAGCATATTACTTACAGGTTTCTAACTGGACAGGTGCAAGGGGGCTATGGACCTCCTCAGTATGTCTCCCTCGTCTGAGTTACGACCACCTGTAACAGAGTCTTGCAGAATAGTTGTTCCAGATCTAAGATGGAGTTAGCTTGGCCCACCTAACACTCATAAGTGAGAAAATCAAAGGCAGGGGTCATGTTTAACTTATCTTGTATCCTGGTGCCTGAAGCCCAGTTTAATATTTGCTTGATGAACGAGATGATCCTCATTCAGTTGATAAAGCCCTGCCAAAGGTGAAGTCGGTCGTTCATTTCCATCTCATAAGTTTATTGCATCCCCTACCCTCCCAAGCCCCCAACCTCCTTCACATGCTGACTGTGTCTTCTGACACAGGGTCTTTGCCTCTGCTTTCCCCTGTCCAGGAATGTTCTCCACCCCACCCACTTTGGTATTGTTTATCCTTCAGACAGCCACTTAATCTGCTCTTCTGCAGCCAAGACTCTTCCAACCAAGACTAGGTAATACCAATGGTGGAACCATTGTCCAACCAGCAATTTCATAAAGAAATTCCACCATTGGTATTTACGTATGTGAGTGAGAGAGAGATTAATATCTGTCTTTCCCGCCAGGAAGCCTCTGTCTTTTTAGCTCACCCCTGCCTCCTCTGGGGTTGGGAAATAAAAAGATTTAATTGATTTCATTAAGGAAAGAAGTGTTGGGGAGACAAAGAGACTCCATGTCTGGTCTTTGGCTCCACCCCTGGAGTAATCACAGAGAAGAGAGAGCAGAAAGATACTGCGATGGACAGAGGAAAGAGAAGACTCATGGGCCCTCGTGGTTCCTGCAATGAGCATTCCTCATTCCCCGAACTGGCCCCACGAAGGAGGAGTGGGCTGTTTTGGCCTGACCCTGACGATGGCCCCTATATTTTCTAGCCCATCTTTGATCCATCATTAAACAATAAAGCATAATCATCAATAATGACTCCTATAGAGTCTGTTGCAACAATGAAAATCCAGCAATCCTACATCTTTTGAAAGGTTAGAAGCTTTTCTTTCCAACAGCTTGGGATAACACCCAGGTTAGCACCTAATTGTCTCTTCACAAGGGAACCAAAAAAAAAAAGGAATGGTTGCCATGACAACTCAGGGAAGAGTTCAGACATCGAATATTCTTTTTTGACATAAAGCGCTGCCTTTGACTTAACTGAGACCCTATATGCATTTTGTTTTTGCAATATTAATTCCTCTTCAAGTTTTTAAAAATTTTTAATAAATACTTTAAAAACCCACCTTCCTTAGAAAGTGCAAAAGACATCTATAAAATGGTTAGACAATGGGAATACGAATAAATTCCTCTCTTTTCACACCAGAAAATATCTAGGCCTGTGTATTGAGTGCTTATAATTTAGGGGAAAAAATTATTAGACAAAGGTCTATTGTTTCTGACTCCTGAAATGAAACTATATCAAAGTCAGATGTAACTCTAAGAAAAAAAGAGATAAATGCATATTAAAGAATCTTAAAGGTGAATTCTCTATTCAATTTTGGCTTAATGGAATCACCACCTTTGTGTGTGGAGGGTGTGTGTGCATGTTGAGTTTGTGTGTGTGTGTGTGTGTGTGTAAAGGAAGAGGAATAAAAGTCTCCTTCAAAGTACACTCAGAGGTATCTCCAGGGACATCAGGCCTGCCTATCAGTTGCCTGAAGAAGTTCCCGAGAATGTTATTCTAATTTCCATGCAACTAAACATTTATCATCTTTAAGGCTCATCTTTTTTTCTTTTTTCAGTCACTGGGGGCTGCTGAGACAATCAAATGGGCTTTTTGGATGATGGTGAAAGGCATTCCCTCCACAACTTGCTTCTCCACAATTTTTTTTCTTTCTCAGGAACCATTACCTCCATCTGGCCAGTTGTACAAATTGGAGTCATAAGGATTATTCTTTATATTAGCAGGTTCGTCATGTATAGATACTTTATATCTAGTATATGTATAGATAATTTATATCTAGTCTGTTACCCAATTTGCTAAAATTATCTACAGTATCTGTCATATAAGGCATTATATATAATGTAAGGTGGTAATACAATTAAAAGTACTGCCATGGTAGCACCCACCTGGTTTTACTGCATCCATTTTCACCTCCCTCCAAGCAATTCTGCACAGAATAACTAGAGGGATCTTAGTGAAAGTTACAAATCAGGCTATGTGATTACATGTAAATTATCTTTCAAAGGTTTCTCTTTACTCTGCAGTACCCAGCGTGGCTGGTCCAACTTCCTAGCTCATCTTTCCTGAGTGTGGTCTATCTTCACTGACATTCTTTGGTGCTCGAAGCTCATTTCCCCAAAGAGACTTAGTGCATACCATTCTTTCTGCCTCACATGTTTTGTGTATGTTGCTGTTGTTATTTTGCCTCAATGTCCTAACTCATCTTTCAGGTTCAAGCTCCATACATTTTCTCTGATGAACCTTCCATGACCGCACAGCACTCCATCAATGTGAATTTTCTCCTTAGCAGCCTGCTCTTTTTGTTCACTGTATGCATTCCTGTAATTCATACAGTAATTATCTCTGCAGTCTTAGATTCAGTTACCTCAATTCCTACTCTCCAACCGGGGTTTAAGCTTTGTGATGGCAAGGGAATGCCTATCAGAAAGGAAGACTCTAAAACATGTTTTGAACAAAGGAAGGAAAGCAATTAAAAAAAATAATAACTCCAAAGTAAGGTAAAATAAAAATTCTGATGAGTAAATCTGGCCCTTTTTTGAGATGGAAAGACATTTCGGGTAGATTTGGGTTCTTGAAGTGAATACACATAGAGAATGTTAATTTAAAATCCTGAGTGTCCAGAGAAGTTATCTGACGTGTGGAGGGCCACAGTGAGCAAGCGGGGAGCACAGATGAAGGCTGAGGACTTTGGACTGCCAAGTTCATTCTGCTACACAGATACTCACTTTCAACTAAAAAGCCTATTTAATAAAAGAGTAGATTGTATAATTTTAATTTTTCATTCTCTAAGGTGTTAATCTCCAGTGCTTAGAAAAACAAATAACTCTATATCTAAAAGGAACTGACAGAAAATTCTGATTCTTTACCACAAAGTGCATATTTGTCTCTGCTGTATGTTTGAGCAAACATCCTCTGTATGGAATTGAAACTGTATCCAATTTCTTTGTCAAATCCAACCTTTTGTCAAAAGAATGCATCATGGCCATCTCTCCCCACCCCATGCTGTGCACACACTTATACCTAGACTGATGTCCAAATGATAAAAGGTGTGTTGAGAAAGCAGGAGAAAACGGAAGAAAAATAAATAATACACAAATGGAACGCGAATGCTGTCTGAGGCAGGAACAGGTTGCAATGCCCGCCGGTTCTGCTGATGTGATGTCATGGAATTGGCATTAGCTGGAGCTGGTCAGAAGCAGACCAAGGAGACCAGACGCAGGGGAGAAGAGGGAACTGCAGCCATGGCAGGAAGATAGATTAGAATTATTTGAGTTTCAAGTAATCATTGAGTGTCTCAGTATCTATATTATTGTCTTTGTATGCTAGGACAAGACTTCTTCCTTCTCCATCTACTTTCTAGCTGTCTAGCTTACGTTTAAGAATGGAATAAAAATTGAGGACCTTTGGCATTCCAAAACAGAAACTCTTTGCTCATGATAACACAGACAGAAATAGACTGAAAAGATGCCCAGGCCTCCAGTGCAAATGGTCTGGTCCCTGCAGAATGGGTCTGACTTGTGGGATGCCCGTGTCAGAGGATAGGATGAGGAGCTGGCCCCCTTGGGAAGTTAAGTCCAGGGCACTAGGAAAGAGGACAAAGGGGGATTTGTTCTCTAGTGGCAGGGTGGTGACCTTATGGGGGAGCTCATACTGGAAGGGCAAAACCTCAGGCAAGTCTCATCTCTTTGGCCAAGATAATTCCCAAAGAAGGCTGTCAGCTGACAGTTCTCAGATGATGTATTTACCAGTATCTGCAGGAATAAATCCCTCAAGGAGAGGGAATGAGTGACCAGGAGAGAGGAACACACAACTCCACAAGAAAGGGGACATTAGCTTGGGTTGAGGATTGTGGCTGTGGCTGTGCCCGTGAAGAAGTGACCATATTCGTACATCCTTCTGGATTCTAGAAAGCTTGGCTGGCTAATTTTAGGGTATCTAACACATCAACTGATGTGTGAGTTATGAACTATTTTTCACATTACTTTTGTTACATTACTAATTTTCAAGTTTTTATGTTACTTTATATTGATGCATGTTTTTGGATCATTTTGAGATTTTGTATTGTATTTTCATAATAAAACATCATGGCCCCAAGGAAACATTCTCTTTTTGTGTGTGTGGCAGTCAGTGTGCTAAATAACAAACTTTACCACCTGTTCCTTCCATTCTAAAGCTGTAGCACCCATTAGAGATGTTTTAGGAGAAGCTTCCCTTTCCCTTGTGGTCAGAACAGTGAGACTTAAGTTTGTAAAAAGATATAGGGTTGACCCACTGATGTAGTTCATGCCTGCAATGCCAGCATTTTTGGAGGCTATTATGGGAGGCTCCCTTGAATCCAAGAGTTTAAGATCAGCCTGGGCAACATAGTGAGACCCCATCTCTTAAAAAAAAAAAAATAGTACAGTCTCAGGTCTGGTAGTGTGATTCCTCCTGCTTTGTTTTTATTGATGAGTAATGTTTTGGCTGTTCGAGGTTTTTTTCTGATTCCATATAAAACGAAGTATTATTTTTTCAAGATCTTTAAAGTATGACAATGGAGCTTTAATAGGTATTGCATTAAAATTATATATTGCTTTGGGCAGTAT
>CAUYPK010039565.1:0-12062 GCA_963574355.1 Loris lydekkerianus | reverse complement strand
TCTGACATTATATGGATACCCTTGATCACCTTTTCTTCCCTAATTGTGGTGGCTAAAACTTCCATTACAATGTTAAAAAGCAATGGACACAATGGGCAGCCTTGTCTGGTTCCCGATCTGAGTGAAAATGATTTCAATTTAACTCCATTCAATATGATATTGGCTGTGGGTTTTCTGTAGATGACCTGTATCAGTTTAACAAATGTCCCTTCTATACCAATTTTCTTAAGTGTTCTGATCATGAACGGATGCTGAATATTATCAAAAGCTTTTTCTGCATTGACTGAGAGAATCATATGATCTTTGTTTTTTAATTTGTTTGTGTGCTGAATTACATTTATAGATTTACGTATATTGAACCAGCCTTGAGATCCTGGGATAAATCTGACTTGGTCATGGTGTATAATTTGTTTGATGTGTTGCTGGATTCTGTTTGTTAGGATCTTGTTGAATACTTTTGCATCTGTATTCTTTAGTGATATTGGTCTATAATTTTCTTTTCTTGTTGGGTCTTTTCCTGGTTTGGGGATCAGGGTGATGTTTGCTTCATAGAATGTGTTGGGTAGTCTTCGTTCTTTTTCTACCTTTTGGAACAGGTTGAGTAATATAGGCACTAATTCCTCTTTAAAGGTTTGGTAGAATTCTGACGTGAAACCATTTCCTCCTGGGCTTTTCTTTTTAGGGAGGTTTTGTATGGTTGATACTATTTCCAAACTTGATATGGGCCTGTTCAACATTTCCACTTGATTCTGGCTAAGTCTTGGACAGTGACATGCTTCCAAGTATCAGTCAATTTCCTTCATATTTTCATATTTCTGAGAGTAAAGTTTCTTATAATATTTATTAAGAATTTTTTGATTTCTGAGGAGTCTGTTGTTATTTTGTCTTTATCGTTTCTGACTGAGACTAGAGATTTTACTCTTTTTTTCCTGATTAGGTTGGCCAAAGGTTTATCTATTTTATTGACCTTTTCAAAAAACCAGGTTTTTGATTTATTGATCTGTTGTATTATTCTTTTGTTTTCAATTTCATTTAATTCTGCTCTAATTTTGGTTATTTGTTTTCTTCTACTGGATTTGGCTTGGAATGTTCTTCCTTTTCCAGTTGCTTGAGATGTCCCATTAAGTTGTTAACTTCCTCTCTTTCCGTTCTCTTGAGGAAGGCTTGCAGTGCTCCAAATTTTTTTTCTTAGAACTGCCTTTGTGGTGTCGCAGAGGTTCTGATAGTGTGTGTCTTCATTGTCATTTTGTTCCAAAAAATTAGCAATTTCTTTCTTAATCTCATCTTTGACCCAGCTATCATTCAGCATAAGGTTATTTAACTTCCATGTTTTTGTATGAGTATGCATATTCCTGTTGTTACTCAGCTTGCGTCTTATTCCATGGTGGTCTGAAAAGATGCATGGAATAATTTCTATTCCTTTAATTTTACTGAGGTTAGACTTGTGACCTAAAATGTGATCGATTTTGGAGTAAGTTCCATGGGCTGATGAGAAGTATGTGTATTCATTTTTGTTGGGATGAAATGTTCTGTAGATGTCTTCTAGATCCAAATGTTGGATGGTTAGGTTTAAATCTAAAATTTCTTTGCTCAGCTTCTTGTTGGAGGATCGGTCCAACACTGCCAAAGGAGTGTTGAAATCTCCAACTACTATGGAGCTGGAGGAAATCAAGCTGCTCAGGTCTGTTAGAGTTTCTCTTATAAATTGAGGTGAATTCTTGTTGGGTGTGTAGATATTAATTATTGAAATCTCATCATATTGAGTATTACCCTTAACAAATATGAAGTCACCATTCTTGTCCTTCCTTATTTTTGTTGGTTTATCTGCCAATAAAATTGCAACACCTGCTTTTTTCTGATTACCATTTGCCTGAAATATGGATGACCATCCTTTCACCCTGAGTCTATATTTGTCTTTTAAGTTAAGATGTGACTCTTGTATGCAACAAATATCTGGCCTGAGTTTTTGTATCCAGTCAGCTAACCTATTCCTCTTTAGAGGACAGTTTAAGCTGTTCACATTAATGGAGACTATCGATAAGTCTGGTAAAATTTTGGGTATTGAATTTTTCAAAAGTCCAGTGGACATTTTTAATTCTTTCACCAGTGTGGAAGTTGGAGTTTGATCAAAAGTTTCTGAGTGAGTTTACTTTTGTGGTAGAGGATTGGGTTGGTCATTATGGAGGATAGGTCTGAGGATATCCTTAAGAGCTGGTTTGGTTATAGCAAATTTCTTCAACATATGAATTTCATTAAGGTATTTAATTTCCCAATTATGAATGAAAGTCAGTTTAGCTGGATACAGGATCCGGGGTTGAAAGTTATTTTGTTTTAGGAAATTAAAAGTTGATGACCACCCTCTTCTGGCTTGAAAAGTTTCAGCAAAGAGTTCTGCAGTCATTCTAATATTCTTCCCTATGTAGGTAATGGCTTTCTTATGTCTGGCTGCTTTGAGAATCTTCTCCTTCATATTAACTTTAGTGAAGTTAATTATGATATGCCTGGGGGATGTCTTATTGGGATTGAGTTGTACTGGGGTTCTGAAACTGTCTGCTATCTGAATTTCAGACTCTCTGGGAATGTCTGGAAAATTCTCTTTCTAAATTTCATGAAGAAGGGCCTCTGTGTCCAGTGAGGCCACTTCATCACTGTCAGGAATTCCAATGAGCCAGATATTAGCCTTCTTTGAATTATCCCAGAGCTCTCTGAGAGAATGATCTGTTTTTGCTCTCCATTTTTATTCCTCTTTGAGAGTTTGGGAGCATTGAAAGGCTTTGTCTTCAATGTCAGAAATTCTTTCTTCTTCTTGCTCCACTCTTTTACTGAGGGATTCTACTGTATTTTTCAGATCTTTGAGGGCTGCAAATTCTTGCTTCATTGTGTCTAAGTCTTTGGTGGTTTTGTATTTAAATTCGTTAAATTCTTGAGAAAACTTTTGAATTTCTCCTCGAATTCCTAATTCCATTTTGTTAATTTTGTTTGCCATCCAAAATCTGAATTCAATTTCTGACATCTCATCCAGTTGTTTGTGAATGGGATCTTCAATTACATCTGCCATATCTTTCCTTTGGGGGGGGGGGGTTGATCTATTCTGGTTATTCATGTTACCAGAGTTTTTCTGCTGATTCTGCCCCATGATTGTTTTAGTCCCTTTAATTTTTCCCCTGGAGCTTTTTTGAGGACCTGTACAGTGTTGTGCCCTGAGAAATGGGGAACTGTTTGGTATGGTGGGGCTAAGTGGTTCTGTCTTGTTTTCAGCTGGTTTCTGTTTGACCCTAGTGAAACAGTTACTCTGGGTTGAAGTCTCAGTTGTGGAGAAATACCAGCAATTAAGTCACCCTGCCCTCCACAGGCAATAATTGGAAAAGGAAAATCAAACCTTCCTACATACACACACCCAGAGCACCACCTGAATATTCCTCAGGCAATTGGCTCAGTTCAAAAGATCCAAATCAATTGTCTCAGTCAGCACCTGTCTCGGCTGGGAGAGTTTAAGTGATCTCTGGGAACTGGATGACAGGGGTCTGGTGGCTACTCTAATATGGCTTGCTCCAGTGCTGCGTGGAGTCAAGAGGAGCCACCCAGCAAATAGATCAGTCTGGGAAGGTTAATGCCTCCTTCCGCACCTTGCAGCTCTGTCACACCCAGTTGTTTGTAGCCCCACAGGGCTGTGACCCAGTCAGTTGTCTGCAGTGAGCAGATACTCTAGAGGTTTGCACCTGCCTAAATCACAGGGAAGTCTGTATCTGCTTGTCCAGGCAGCTGGTCTTTGCCTCTATCCAGCAAGGGGTGGTGAGGCCTGTCAACCTCTGGCACTTGATGGAGGCTGGGGATGTTCACTCAGTTCCAGCCCCACCCTTAGTTTATGTTACTGGCTGAACGGAACAACCCTGTGGGAGTTTGTTTCTGATCCTACTAAATTCCTTTGCAGAGGAGAGGCTGATTTGAGTTCCCAGAACCTGTGCCTCAGGTCCTGTCTTTACTCCTGCAGGTTTGTATTTGCAGCACGATTAGTTGTCAGCTGTAGCCTCTTTGCCTCCTTTGTCTATAGGCTGATGATCCCCAGAGTGCTGGGTGCGTTATAGGCTCAGTAAAGCGGTCCTCTGGATCAGCCCCACCCTGGGAGTTTCCCAGCTCTGTGGGTGTATTTTCTAGTCCCTGTGTTCCACCCAAGCCAGTAACACCTCAGGCAAACCCTTTACTCATGGGGCCTGTGCTTCAGTCCCAGGTCTGTTCCGTGGTAGTTGCCATCTGAGAAGATGCCCGGCCTCATCTGGTTGCCCAGGGAGACAGGAGGAGTGGCTACAAGCTATCTGGGAGTAAATATAAATAGGTTTCATAGAAGTCCTGAGTACATTGTATACTTTTTCCTCCATTTTTGAGACATTTTACTCAGGAGAATATGTTCCAGATCCCTCCACGTAAACATAAAAGAGGTAAAGGATTCAACTTTTTAAGGCTGCAAGTATTCCATGGTATACATATACCACAATTTATTAATCCATTTATAGGTCGATGGGCACTTGGGCTTCTTCCATGACTTGGCTATTATGAATTGAACTGCAATGAATAATCTTGTGAAAATATCTTTTTTACAAAGAGTTTTTTGGTCTTCTGGATATACTCCTAGTAGGGGAATTGCAGGATCCAATGACAGGTCAATTTTTAGATCCATTAGAGTTCTCCAAACTTCTTTCCAAAAGGAATGTGTTAGCTTGTCTTCCCACCAGCAGTGCAGAAGTGTTCCATTTTCTCCACTTCCACCCCTACATCTGTAGTTTTGGCATTTTGTTATGTGGGCTACTCTTACTGGAGTTAGATGGTATCTCAAAGTGGTTTTGATTTGCATTTCTCTGATAATTAAAGAAGATGAACATTTTTTCATGTGTCTGTATACTATGCACCTGTCTTCTTTGGAGAAGCTTCTGTTCAGGTCTCTTGCTCATAGTGAAATGTGATCACTTGTTCTTTTCTTATTAATAAGTTTAAGTGAAGTGGCAGTTGATGTTGTATCTTCGGAAGTTGGCGTGAGGTAGAGCTGGGCCAGCAAGAGGTAGTTGAGTGAAAGTGCAAGGCCGGTATTTGCCTACCTGGACAGCACGCTTCTCATGCAGGGAGGAGGGTAAAGCTCAAGGGGGGCGGAGCATGATGGGAATGTATATAGGAGTCAAACACATAGATTTTGAGGTCAAACTAGTTGGATTCAAATCTTGTTCCCATCCCATTGCTATCTATGTCTTCTTTGGTAAGTTACTAACCTGCAGTTAACCCACTAAATTCATAATTTCAGGGGCTAACAATATGGACTTGGGAGCTAGCCGTGTGGTTTGGAATCCTGGCTGTGCTACTTGCTATCTATGTGACCTTGGGCAGGAGAGCTCATCTTCATTGGGCCTCAGTTTCCTCATTTGTATAATGGGGATAATAGCATCTACTTTGTAGGGTTGCAATGAAGATTGAAATATATATGTACGTGTATATGTTTGTGCATATATGTGTATATGTATATACATAGCTCTGTGCACACAACCATATTATATATATGTGTGTGTGTAAGTCTATAAATGTATATAGGTATATGCCTGGCACATAGTAAGTACTTATAACTATTAGATGTTGCTATTATTATCATATTTATTTTTTATTCACATGGTGTCAGAGTGCAATATCAATATTTAATTTTTATTTAGGATAAGGATAAACTGTGAGAAAAATAAGTCTATTTGTTAAAAGCAGAAGTAATTCATAATACAGATAATATATGAATATGATAAAAATTGTTATATTGATATCTGATAACTAAAGTGAAGCACTAAGCTAACCTTAGCCTCCTTCCCTCTACTTTGTATCTTACTGATACCTACTGACTTTTATCTTACTTGACACTACTTTTACTTACTCCATTGTGTCCTAAATGTAAAGCCAGCTCCTTAGGTTCCTGTTAAATCTTCTTATAGACCTTTAATTCTTTCTACATCTCCACTGAAGAATAATTATTCTCATAAGAATTCCAAAGTCTCACAGTCACTGTCCATTCCAGGAGATACCATTCATGCATATGTGGGGTACAATGTGCTGATTTTTTTAAAAAATACAATCTGACATGGTTAGATCAAACCAATCAACACAGCTTTCACCTCATAGGTCACAAACTGTGGCTTCTGGCCTAGCAGCACCAGCATCACCTCAGAACTCAACAGAAATGCAAATTATTTTTATTCTTAATATAATCTTTTTCAGATTGACATGATGGTACAAATATTTAGGCTATACTGTTTTACTTCCAAGTTAAAGTTCAAGTTGCAGTTGAAACCTTCACCTGGGAGGTTTGCTGTATACCCCAATATTGTGCACATTAGGTGAGAACTTTTCAATCACCCTCCCTCTTCTTTCCCTTTTCTTTACTCTCTCCTCCCCCTCACTAGAATATACTTCTGTTTTTATTTCAGGTGGGCATGTAGTTGTCTCTATATTTCTTCCATATTAGAATTGAGTACGTTGGATACTTGATTTTCTATTTTTGTGATTCTTTACTAAAAAAAAAATGTATTTCAACTCCATTCAGGTAAACACAAAAGATGTAAAGTCTCCATCTTTTTATGGCTGAATAGTACTCCATGGTATACATAACCCACAGTTTGTTAATTGACTCATAAGTTGATGGGCACTTGGGCATCTTGGTAATTGTCACTTGAGCTGCAATAAACATTCTCAAGGAAAAAAAAAAGAATACATTTTCTTCCCTTTTTAGAAACTACCCACATTCCTTAGCTCATGGACACCTTCATCTTCAAAACCAACAGCATTGTATCTTTTACTATTTCCCAGCAGTCATATCAGCCTGTAGATTCAGCTGAAAAAGAGTCTCCATGTTTAAGGACTCATCTAATTATATGTGTACCTAGAAGATGGGGGATCTGGAAAATAGGTTAAAATGGATATGAAAAATGTGTTTTGAAAGATAGTTTGGCATTTTTCTAAAGATTAGGCAGATGAGAATTAAAAGCTTACATAAGAGTTGAGGATGCAGGCAACATACATTTTGTGATCCAGAGTTATTCTGATTTGAATAATAAGCATCATGTTCTCAAAACATGTCATTTTCTTTTTTCAGAAATCATTTCAATGACAGAAGTTGTCGAGAGCCAGATATCATGTTAGATATGATGGGTATTGAGGAGGCATTTCAGGATGACGCTGGAGCACAGATTAAGTCTCTTCATCAAAATCATGAACAAATTATTTTTAATAAGATGTTTTTGAAAAAAAAAATTTACTTAGAAAAGATAAAGAAGGAGAATTATTAACAAGAAGATAAAATAACTTTGAAGTCCTATGAAACTATATGGTCTATATTATCACTTAATATAGAATCTAATCTAGATCAAAGACTACCATTCTTATTATTGTTTTAAATCCACAGAAATTTCTAGAATTTAACTTAATAATCTGTGCTGTTTTAGAAAAAAAATGTTAAAACATTCCTCTTGTGGAACAAAAAAGTGTCATATATTTTCCAGTTATTGTATGCTGGGATATTAGCTTATTTCCATAAGTTATGTCTTATAGTAAATGTTGGGGTTAACACCCCTGAAAAGACTAGTGATTAAAAATAATGTAACTAAATAGTTTACTAAGGATAGGCACTATTTTTGATACATATGGACAATAGCTAATTGTAAAATGAGTTTTTATAGATTACAAGTACCCAAGAGACATGAAAAAATTTGTCGTCATTAAATTTTACGTATGAGGTTAGTGTTTAATTTGACTTTATAGATCAGAAGTGATAGGCTATGTTGCTTGTAGGACATTTTTCAATAATATTCATTCTTTAACCTGTAGAATTACTTATTAGGTTCTACTTCAATGATTTTTTATTATATTATACTGCATGTTATTTCTAGATATCACACAAGTTTGTCTGTATGCTGTCAGGGCAGAACAAAGAATGATATAAACAGTGTATAACATTTGTAGAAGTAATTTATTTCTAGCTTGAAAGTGAGGGTAAGTAAGTAAGTAAATTTACTTTAATAATCTACTAAGATGATTCTGATGATGGAAAATAATCAATTAGGGCAGATTCTTTAATACCACATGCAGCACTCCTTTCATCCAAACTTACCTATACTGAGTGATTTTAGTTATATTGTATAGTTGGAGTTGGGTTCTGTTGCTCGTCTAATTTGGCAATACATGTTCCAGAGAAATATATAGAATAGTGAAAGAAAATTTAGGGAGGCAAGACATTTTCCCCCTCTGGACTTTTTATTATATAAAAGTCTAGTCAGCTTGACATTTGGCACTTTTGATTTATGATTTTGTCTTATTTTCTTTTCTTCTTATGCTATCTTTGTCAAACTTTTAAAATACATTTTGCTAAATATTCCACATGGAGCAATGGAAGATTTTGTCCTTAGACAGAAACCAGAAAAATTGCCAAATGTCTATTCTCTTTATAACCCCCCCATACTTTGGACATATTATATACTTTGATTATTGCTCATATCTGTCTTATTATTACTAATTGTTTGTGTGTTTTCTTCTGAAATTCCCAATGCCATAATTTGGTTATTTTCCATGCATGGTAAAGGAATAGATACTAAAAAAAAAAACCTGAATGATGAATATTTGATCATACTTTCAGTATATCAAGAGAGGATACTTTATTTCAGCTTAGGAAATAGATGCAACATATATACTTTTTGTGTATCTGATGTACATAGAAGAAAAATAAACCCAAACAAAATATTTTGCCTTTACCATACTGTTGGTTAATCATGGAATGTATACAGTGTAGAATTGTTGTGAATATTTAGAGAATAAAGGAGTAGATACATACTATTTAATAAAACTCATTTTAGGGATGAATATAGGACAATTCAACGATATGAGATTTGATTAGCTGTAAAAATGTTAGAGGTACACATTGAGGAATGGCAAACAAGATTCTTTTCAAAGATCTTCCCACTAGGACATCTAGAACATTTTACTGAAATATCAATGTAGTAAAATCTTACCCAGCCAACATTTAGAATATGGGAATATAAAGATAAGGCAAGAAAGAAAACTTAGTAAACAAAGGGATGAATAATATTTTTGACAGCATTGTGGAAAATGGGAATATAATAATTGAAGAACAGAGCTTTGCCTGGTGCAGTGTCTCACGCCTATAATCCTAGCACTGTGGAAGGCTGAAGTGGGAGGATCTCTGAGCTCAGGAGATGGAGACCAACCAGAGAAAGAACTAGATCCTCTCTCTACTGAAAACAGAAAAATTACCTGAGCATTGTGGGCAACTGAAGTCCCAGCTATTTGGAAAGCTGAGGGAGGAGGATCGCTCAAACTCAGGAGTTTGAAGTTCTGTGAGCTAGGCTTACACAAAGACACTCTAACATAGAGTTAATTATTTAACTCTAATTTTTTTAAAGACAAAAAAAATAAAAGTATAGGGCTTAAAGAGATGAAAAAAAGAGTTGCCTAGTACTGCATGTACATTATGGTTTTGGAACTTGACATAATACAGTTAGAAATAAAGGTAAACTGGGCGTAATTGTTACTTTTCTACTTAGGATAAAAATAAGGATATATAATAATTAATTATATTGTATTATTTAGGATTATATTTTGAAAGAGAAAAAATGATATTAATGGGAAAACTGAAAAAATATGCAATCTTTAACTGAGTTACCATTATCATACTAATGTTAAATTCTCAATTCAAAATTGTTTCATGGTTACATAAGATGTCATTATTTTGGTGACCCAGGTGTATGGAATCTCTCTAACATTGTAATCACTGAACAAACTATGGTTTAGTGTAACTATGTTCATATTAAACACAATATATCCACATCAAAAACAGTACTATAACTAATCAAAAGTATATCATAACAACAAATGGTTCTATTATCCAAGACAGCATAACAATTCTCAATTTTAATGCACATACTAATGCTCTCTGACAAGATACTACAAAAGAAAAAAACGAGACATCTATAAGAAAAATTAGAACAAGTAACATTTGCCCAATGTAGAAAGAAAAACACAAGGACAAGAAGATTAGAGAGTGATAATATGGAAGTATAATGCAAAGGATTAATGAAGAAATTGTTTCTTAGCAGACAATAATATAATTGCCAAAAAGCGAGTGGTGGGAGAAGGGAGGGCATTTAGTGGGATCTTGCCTAATGTGCACAATGCAACAGTACATTTCAAAACAACTAAGAGTAAATTATAAATGTCTTGCCACAAAAAATAAGTAAGTGAGGTAATGATTATGTTAATCAGTTTGATTTAAGCATTCCACATTGTGGAATCATCACATTGTGCCCCATAAATATATACAGTTATGACTTAATAAAAAATTAAATTTAAGAATTAGAAAACAGCAAGAAAATAATACATTAAGCAAAAAATAACCAATGCTTATAATAAACATACTCTTATCTGACAATGTGAATGTTACTTTCTTTGCACTATTATTATTGCTTAATATTTCAATGCAGCAATCATCTGATTTCTTTTCTGAATGTATTTATTGTCATTCATTATGAGGTTTTTGTTTCTAGTCCTTATCTTAAACACTGTTATTAAATTTTAAGCCTTTTTAATTCTGTGAAGGCAAAAGTGGAAACCTAATAAACACATGTATATGTAAAAAAATAAAAATAAAAACAAACTTCAGAAGAAGAAAAAAATAACCAATGCTGTAATTTAATTAAGTAGGTAAAATCAATAAAAAATATAGAGGATATCCCTAAAAATTAAAGGTTATTATTACAAATTCTGTCTATATACATACATATATGTATCTATATCAAATGCTCCTTATATATACATATATATCCCTTCAATATATATACCAAATAAATGGTAAAAAGTCTAAAACTAAAAACTTACCAGAACTGACAGAAGGTGAAAGAGAAAAGTTGAACTGCATTACAGTGTAAGTGTTCAATAAATTCAAGCCATAATAAAAATTATCTGAAATAACATTCATCCAAAGATGTCTTTATAGCATGTTATTTAGTGAAGTTATAACATCACCTTTACAAAAATATCTTATACAGAACAGAAAAGGAATAGTTTATGTCATGACATCTGTTATAAGGCCATCGTAAACTTCATTCCAAAGAAAAGAAAGGATGTTATAAGAAAGCAGAATTCTGATCTTAGTCACACACAGTAAAAAATTATAAATATCATATTAGTAAAATGAATCCAGCATCTATATGAACCCAATTTTTCTATAGTCATTGGTAAAAATTTAGTGGCAAATAATTTATCAGAAAGTCTCTAAATCTACTAAGGATTTAGTAGTCCTAGAACAAAATATTATAGCAGAAGTTAAAATTTTAAAAGCTTTATTTTTGAATTAGCAAACGAGAAAATATGCCTATTTTTCTATCTAATAGACCTTAATCACACTGTAACAGTGCAGATGGTACTTTTCAAAGATGGCTGCAGCATATATTTTTTTTTTTTTTGCTTTTGAATGACAAAATGGTGCTATTTATTTTGAAAGGCAATTAAGACATTTGTTACCTGTGACAGAGAAATACAGACATAGGTTACTTACATTAAATTCCATATTACTTATCTGAGGAATTCAATTAATGATCAATGCATTCCAAAGAGAATCACTATGCAAAACTTTACAAATTTGGGCGTTTTACGTAACTAATTTCTCCCTCTTACTGCTGCCTTGAGTAAACACCCACATCTCTTGCAAATAACATGCCCACATATGTATGTTAGTTTTTTGTGAGACTGGGGGAGAGGAATTACTACCTCAATTCTTTTTTTTTTTTTTTTTTATTAAATCATAGCTACATACATTGATATGATCATGGGGCATCATACACTAGCTTCATAGACCATTTGACACATTTTCATCCCAATAGTCAACATAGCCTTCCTGGCATTTTCCTAGTTACCGTGGTATGACATTTACATTTCACATTTGCTGAGTTTCACCCTTATCCTTGTAAGATGCCCCGTAGGTGTGATTCCACCAATACCCCTCCCTCCACTCCCATCCCCCTCCCTCTTATCCC
>CAUYPK010039563.1:0-10848 GCA_963574355.1 Loris lydekkerianus | reverse complement strand
CCTCCTCAGAAGCAGCATAACAAAATCCAAACTTGGCAAAGAGCCACAGTATACAAAATAATGATAAGAGGCAAAGAGCCGAAATTCATTTTGGCCGGGAGCCGCATGTGGCTCTAGCCGCGTGTTCGCCACCCCTGATCTAAACAGTTTTAAACTGTCTGCAAGGCCTTATTGCCTTTTCTAAGTATCAATAATACTTTTATTTCCTTGATAAACCCTAAAAGGTAAATCCAACATGAAAGATAGGATAATCAAATGAGCTCCAGAGTCTGGTCATAGAATCTCTTGCTTATTGCTAACAAGCTGTGTGACTGGGAAATTTATTTATAAATGACATGCCTCCATTTTCCAGTCAGTAAAATAAAATGCTGGCTCATATGGTCTCAAAGGCCCAGTCAGTTATCTGACCAACAAAAAACACCTGTATCTGTAGCAGACACTTTGCCGTCCTGTGGCTTAGACACGCTATACCACGGCCACTTACATCATCATGGCCTCACCTGACAGCCAGGACTTTCCTTAGGGGACTGGCTCTTGAAAGTGCAAGGGCATCCAGAGGCAGTCACTGTGAGAACACATGGGCAACACAAACAACCTGAATAAAAACTTGTTTTATTAAAGCTTGGGTTCTAAAAAAACAAGTATTCTCAACTAGACATTTAAGATATATTTAGACTTTGTCTGTATTACCACTATGTAAGTAAGGGATTTGTGGAGAGAAAACAGGCTTCCCCGTGGAAGAGAAGAAAAATCCATGCTAGTTTTTCACTTCAATGCAATTTAAAACTAGGTATATTTAAAAGCAGTAATTCTTTTAGAAGGTTCATTCTGTTTCACATCAAAGTGGACCATATACATCACCAAATGATTCAAGCACTACAGTTATGAGATAGTGCTTTAAAAGTATACTTCAAAGAAATAGTACAGTTAAAATCTCTCTTAATGGGAACTGCATTAACCAGAGTTGCTTTCAGGGTAATAGCCTGGTAGAATTGCTCATTTTCACAGAGCTTACCTACTTTAATAGATACATTTATACCAGGGAAGAACATAAAGCCATATAATTCTCCAAATATTTTATTAGACGGAATGTGAGATTAAACTGTAGGAGCAATGCCTTGAAATTTATCCTGTAATTACCACCCAAACAATCTTTCCATGAAGACATAAGGTAAAGTAATCATCAACTTTAGGCCAGAGTGAGACAGCATTATATTAAACAAGAGCCCAGATGTTGTAAGTAATAGTCTACTTTAACTAACTTGTCTTAAAAACATCTTGAGTTCTAAATCTGATGATAAAACTGTTAATAAAATCTAAAACCCAAAATGAACTTATCCTGGATGAAAATAAAACAGTAAGAGACTAAGGACACTCAATATGTGCAAAAAGAGAAATGACACTCATCATAAAAAGACTTTCACGGTTAAATAAATTTCACATGATTTAAGGTCTCTCTTCTTCTTTTTTTTTAAGACATAGTTCACTATGTTGCCCTCGGTAGAGTGCCATGGCATCACAGCTCACAGCAACCCCAAAGTCTTGGGTGCAAGTGATTCTCTTGCCTCAGCCCCCCAAGTAGCTGGGACTACAGCTGCCCGCCACAATGCCCAGCTATTTTCTTTGTTGCAGTTGTCATTGTTGTTTAGCTGGCCTGGGCTGGGCTGGAATCCACCAGCCTCGATGCATGTGGCTGGTGCCTCAACCACTGTGCTACAGGCACCAAGCCTAAGGTCTCTCTTAACTCATACCACCTGTTACAATATTAAAGACCAACGTATGTAAATTTGTAAAGGACCATTGCTTTACACTTTGCTAGCCCTGGTTTCCCCAACTTGAGAACACTAGAGAGCCCTTTTCTCACCTCATAACAAGCCACGTGTACTGAATGCACACTAAGTGCCAGGCGCTATCTCTGCTCTACATTGACTGAGTTATTTAATCCTCACAACAACGATCATGGAGTAGCACTATGGAGTATTATTACCCCCACTTTACAGATGAACAAACCACAGCAGGAAAAGGTTATATACCTTTCCCAAGGTTAATAGTCAGTAGCAGAGCCCAGGTATGAACCCAGATAGTCTAGCTCCAAAACCTGTCTCTAAACCATTAAGCTATTCTAATGCTTCTATGTATGTTAGAACTGATGCTCAAGGAAATTGCTATTGGCAAATGCAGGCACACAATAATTTATATCTACAGAAAAAGTGGAAAATAGGACTACATAGAAAAAAGTGTGAGGACACATAAGAAAACCCTGACAGTTCAGTCAACTGTGTCTGGCTAGTAGGACAATGGACGATTCCTTTTCTTTCTTTAAAATTTTTTTGTCATTAAGCCTTTCTTCAAAAAATTAATAGTGGTAGTTAACATTTACTGAACGCTTACTTACACAAGGGACCAATGCTAAGCGCTTCACATGCATTAAACCATGAAATCTTCATGCCTTTGAAATAGTCACTATTATCTCCATTTTATAGATAAGGAAACTGAGGCTCAGATGTCAGCAGTTCTAAAAGCATGGTCAATGCTTTTCACAATAAGACGAAAATGCTTTCATTTTTCACAGTACTGTCTTTTGCTGACTGAAGAAAAGTGAGGGTGACAAAACTATTGGCCTACCTCAGGGAAAACTTTTAGAGGCCAGCCCTGAAAGTGGTGAGCAACATGACCTGTGGATATAAAGCCCGGGACTGCTCAAGTTATCCCAGTGATTTTTGATCCCAAACTCCCAACCTCACCATAAAGCTGACCCCGCAGAAGACAGAGAAGAGATGGGAAAAACTAAGTGACAGGCAACATAATTAAGCAACTGAATTAAATCACTGCTGAAAACCATCTCTGGACCATCCAGTAAAGCCTCTTCACTGTTGAAACCAATTTAATATGGGTGCTCCATTGCTTACAACATTAAGGACTCCTAATTTGAGGCATATCGCTAAATTAAATTAAACTACATCCTCAAAAACAAATATGACTATAACACTCTTACAATTAAAGAAGAACGTTTACTATGAAAATCCACATTAACTTTACACAGTTTCATGTGGAAGTAATATTTTAAATTACCTTCTCAGTGTTCTTGTATTTTTCCCATCCTTTTAGCATTTTCAGCCATTTGGTAGTTCTTTCAATTTCCAGGTGCTTTTGCTAAAATAAAATTGAAATTCACTATTACTGTACAAATAACCAAAAGAAAAAAAAAGAAAATACTGCTAAAAAAGAACTATTAAAAGAAGTTATGCTATATTAGACAGCAAATACCCTATCTAACTTTCTAAAACTTAGATTGTTATCCAATTAAAGTTGTATCAATAGTATTCCATAACTGAAGTTTGGAAAGAAAATGCTCCGTTCAGGGAAAAGATAAAGAGATTATTTAAATTTTTTAACACTTTAAAACTAAACACTGAAAATCTTGTGGATTCTACAAATTAAAAGGAAATATTTGAAATATCTTTTATAAAGCAACAAAAATATAACTTCAAAATTTAATTCTCTTCTTTTGTGTTATGCTGAATTCTAGCATATTCATGTTTTAGTGACAGTTTTTTTAAGTAGGTATTCATTTATGAAGAGATTAATAAATAGCACCAGGCTAGAGAAAAATTATTCAAAAATAATAAGTAACAGTTGCTACCATAAGGAAAGTTTGCTGGTGCAAAGGCCAACGGACACACAGCACTGTGGCAGGTGCTGCCACAGAGACAGGACAGGCAACAGCCAGGTCACAGAGGAAGGCGCAGACACACCCACCTCGGCACGTCACAGAAAATGAGCCCAACATTGAAGGGCAGAGAGATTTCCAGGGTTTTTTCAAGTGCAGTGTGGGAAAGAACATTCTAGGCAGCACGGAACACACACACCTCTGACAGCGCAGGACAGGAAGCTGAGAGCCAGCCCAGAGGTGGCCAGGCAGGCTGAGGTCTAGCAAGTCTCACAAAATTGAGATTTGGGGCAAAGCTGGGGGGGGGGGGGGGGAGAGACAGAAAACACTTGTTTATTATTTCTTTGGTTTCTAACAGGAGGGATTTTTTTTCTTTTTTTGGCTAAATACTCAGGCCTGTGAGTGTAGTAAATACAGTAGAACCTCTGTGAATTGACCCCCCACCCCAAGGGACTGTAACAAACTGGTCAACGAGCAGAGGTGGTCGACATAAGGAATGAGGCCGCCTACTGTACTGATGTGTACATGGGGTGTACGTCCAGTCCATGAAAATTAGGTCAACTTAAGGAGGTGGTCAGTGTAGGGAGGTAGTCATCTATGGAGGTTCTGCTGTATTTGAATAAAAAGCAATTGAAACAGAAAACCACGTAGGAAAGGTAATAGTTCTGATATACTCTACGTTCAAGAACATATGCTCTCCACAACCGTATGGGGCAGGTGTAATCACCCCCATTTTAAAATCAGGAAGCAGAGGCACAAGGGATGGAAGGAGTCGTCCCCATTCACCCCTCTATGAGCAGAAGAGGTGGCTTGACTGCAGGACCTGTGTTCTTAGCTGCCACGTCTGCCATTCGCTTCCACCCTGGTTCAGGCAACCACAGCTTAAGGATGAAAACAGCCCTCCTTCCTATCTTCAATCCAGCCTCAAACAAGCAGCATTATGTTAGCAGATGGCATATAAGCTTACCACCAATATTTTTAGAAGAAGCATAAAATCCCAAAGAAAATCCTGAATTTAGGAAGAGTCTCACCAATGAGAATATTTTTATAGAATTTTATTTTTAGGCATATTCTTAAAACTCTTTAATTTTCTTAACTCTTTTTAAAATTTTTGATGAGTTTTTCATAATAAAAAATGATCACTCATGAACAAAAGATATTGTTATAATTCCCATTTTTCAAAAGGCTAAGCATATTCTTCATTATATTATTATTGATAAAATGTTGCAGATGGTTCCAGAAATGTTTAATTTTAAAACTCAGTGGGACACTGAAAGCTAATTAATGTTTCCGCTAAATCTGACTTTAGAGAAGGCTAAGCTGTGAAAAATTAAGATTGATCTAAGTTGCCATTTGGTATTTTTTCTTCTGCACTTCTTCCCCTGACTTCTTGAAAGCATAATCCCTTTTTCTACCAACAGGAAAACACCAAATAATTCAAGCCAACCCAAGAGTGTAATAACATCCACTTTGCCAGGAACAACCCTGCTGAGATCTAGCAAGTCTCTTTCTATCTTTCATTTTTATGACTATGAATTATCAACGAATCACTTTAGGAAGTAGGCATCCTTTTTATTAAAGGCACATTTCTGTATTCTAATGCTTATATACACAGATTATTTTAAATGCTATACATTCTCACACTGCAAGGATAAAACAGACACACAACATTTTAAGAATCATTAATATGCTTTCCTTTACCTGACAGCTAACAGACAGAGACAGAGAGATACCTTGGAGCTATAGGATTTTAAAATTATATATCAGTACTTGAATCAAGTTTAAAAGTTAGCTCTGTAACGCTATCAGTTCAACTGCATCAGACTTGAATCCACATGAAAAAGTCTTTCTGCCCTCACTTATCAATCTCTAGTTCACAGATAAAATATATTTTCTCACCAAACATGCTGAAGTTAACTATTGTAGCAACCATTTTAAAGAAATAGTTGAAAACATACTCATGTATGACAAATGTGAACTTAAAGTGCCCTGGAAAAACAGGCTAAGAAAAATCATCCTGCCTAGACTCCACATCACCAGGAAAAAACTAGAACATAACAGCATATTAGAATCACCATCGAAAAGCTCAATAGATTCTTTAAAAGAATCCAAAAACATTGTCCCAAACATGCTGCTCCCAGGTGCCTGTTCCCTGGTGCGAATTAACAGCACCCCCCCTTCTCTCTTCGCCCACACCACTGCACTCCACTGCTGCCACCCCATCCTCTGTTCTAGTGCAGACAATCACAGTCCCAAGATGAAAACAACAGTTTCCTACAGGCTTCCCTGCCTTCTATTTAGCCCCCACACTGCTACCCCACCCCAACTCTTTAAACATGCTCCAGTTTAAAATCCTTCAGCGGCTAGGCTACCCATTTTCCACCAATAAAGTTCAAATTTCTTCATACAGCACACATGAATGCCTCTTCACGCTGTGGCTCCAACTCTCTTTCCAGTTTTACTTCTGCTGCTTTTATGGTCTGGGCCCCCTGAACAATTCGTCATTCCCAACACACAATGCATTTCCACGTCCCTTTGACAAATGTTTGATATTTGTCTTCCTGTAATGCTATTCCTCACCTTCATTTGGCGAAATCCTATGCATCTTCTCAAGGGCTGGGTCCTATGTCCAACCTTTCCCAACTGCTTCCATGTAGAATTCTCCAAGCAGAATTAACTACTCCCTTATCGTTCTATGGTGTGGACGAAGGACCCAGCCAGCCTGAATTCAGATCTGCATTCTGCCCCATCCTCTGTTTCATCCAGGGTAAATTACTTAGTCTTTCTGCAACTATCCCACCTATATAAAGAGAATCACTATGATTATACAGTGCCACTGTATGTTTTAGCTGGCCTAAATGCCTAAATTAGCTATTATTTTTAATCTACAAATTCAACTACAGAGACTACATCATATATCCACATTTTTTAATTTTACCACCTATACCAGTGGTTGTTATACAAAAATGTTAAGCACAATGTTTATTTATTTTATTTTGAAACAGAGTCTCACTATGCTGTCCTCAGTAGAGTGACGTAGCATCACAGCTCACAGCAACCTCAACTCTTGGGCTTAAGTGATTCTCTTGCCTCAGCCACCCAAATAGCTGGGACTTACAGTTGCCTGCCACAAGACCCGGCTATTTCTTTTGTTGTTGTTGTTATTGTTGTCATTATTGCTTTAGCAGGCCCTGCCTGGGTTCGAACCCACCAGCTCTAGTGCATGTGGCCAGCGCCCTAACCACTGAGCTACGGGCACCAAGACTTAAGCAAATATTTAAAAGTTAAACAGAATTTACATAAGATAAAATAACTGAAGGCCAGCCATCATGGCTCACACTTATAATTCTAGCACTCTAGGAGGCTGAGGTGGGTGGATTCCCTGAGCTCACAGGTTGGAAACCAGTTTGAGCAAGTACAAGACCCCCCCCTCCCATCTTTAAAAAATAGCCAGGTTGGCTCAGTGCCAGTAGCACAGTGGTTGTGGTGCCAGCCACATACACTGAGGGTGGCAGGTTTTAACCCAGCTCCAGCCAGCTAAACAACAACTGAACAACTGTAATGAAAAAATAGCCAGGTGTTAAGGCCAGCACCCTGTAGTCCCAGATACTTGGGAGGCTGGGGCAAGAGAATCACTTAACCCCAAGAGTTTGAGGTTGCTGTGATCTGTGACACCATGGCATTCTACCGAGTGTGACATAGTGAGACTCTGTCTCCAAAAAAAAAAAAAAGCCAGGCGTTGTGGCAGGCACCTGTAGTCCCAGCTCCTGGGAAGGCTGAGACAAGAGAACCTTGAGCCCAAGAATTTGAGGTTGTTGTGAGGTATGATGCCACAGCACTCTACTCAGAGGGACAAAGTGAGACTCTGTCTCAAAAAACACACACACACACAAAAAAAAAAAAAAACCTGAAGAGTACTATGAAGTAAGAATAGCATTCAGTGGTCCCAAGATGGAATGGTGGGAAGAATAATGAATAGGAATAGACAGACCAAAATCAGATCACTACAATATTCAAGTAACCAGGGCAAATTATAATAATATCTCTCATGCTGCATAATGGCAGAAATGGAATCATTCTATCACATTGTAACACTTTTCAAAATGCTGCCAAAGGCAGAAACATTGATGTTAGAATCCTATACAAAATTAATCTACTGGGGAGGCTGAAGCAAGAGGATCACTTGAGCCCAGGAGTTTGAGGTTGCTGTCAGCTATGATGCCACAGCACTACCCAGGGTGAAACAGTCTCAAAAAATAATGATAACAATAAATAATTCTGTTACCTTCACACACAAGCATCTTACTTCTCTCAATTTTTATTTTGAAGAATTTCCAACCTACAAAATAGTTGAAAGCACAGCACTCCTATATGCTTTACTGATGTCTGCCATTGTTAACCTTTCACCTAATTTCACTGATATATATAAATATATATAGGCTGACCATTAGAAAATCCAGACACCAACATTTCATCCCTAGATATTTAAAGTGTGTGTCACCTATGAAAAGAAACACGTTAGTCTACATAAACCACAGTACCATTATCACACACAAGAGATTGAAAACTGATTGATTACCATACATAAACATTCCATATACAAACCCCTATTTGCCCCCAAAATGTTCTCTACAGCTATTTTATTGAGGGGAGTGTAATTCAGGTTCCAGTCACCAATCATGAGTCGCCTTCTGGGCACATCTCTTCAGTTCCCTTTGATCTAATGCCTTTGCCTGTTTGTCTTTGGTGACATTGACATTTTTAAGAGTCCAGGCCACATAACCTGGCTTTGTGTGACTGGCTCCACAGATCTAGTCAGGACTGTTCCCCAGGGATGTTTTCTTTCCTACCACATCACACCAGTTACCAAGTTGTACCATCATCAATGATGCTACAGTTTAATCATTCAGTAAACAACGAAGGCCAACAGCCTCCTCATTCACTGGTAGTCTCTGCCTAAATCAATTATAACTATGATGGTGGTAAAATGTGTTTGTACTTTCTTCTAATTTGATCATTCCTTCCATATTATTAACTGACATTATTTACTTTTGACATTAAGAAGGTTTTCCAAATGAGTCCTGATTCAGGAGAGCAAGATGGTGGCCGAGTAACAGCTTCCTTATAACTGGGCACCGTGAGTCTGGGGAGATAAGACTCCAGGCATCTCTGGCTGGTGAGATTTGCCTATAATCATCCCTGTGAGGATACAGGGAGTCAGCGAGAGACTTCTGGACCCCAAGAGAAGGACAAAAACAGTGGAAAACTGGCAAGTGGTTGTGTGTGTTCAATCGGTCTAATCCCGCCAGCAGCTGTAAGTACAGCAGCAGCGAGACTGCAAACCAGAAAGGCCTTACTTGTGTACTGCTTTGGTGATTATGGACTTGGCACTCAGTTGAACTGCCTTGGGGAGAGCTCAAGCAGGAGTGCGGAGAACTTTGAGTGTTTTCTAGGGCCCCAGACTGAGCCTCTGAGCCGGACAGGGCTAATAGCGTTTGGCTGTGGGCTGCAGGAAGCCATTGTGAGAGAACTGCCCCAGCAAGCTCTACCCTCAGGGTCACAGAGCAAGGATCGGGTGGGAGCTAGTAACCTAGTGACTGAGCAGCCTAAAGGCAGGACTGAGCCGCCTTACAGCCCTAACCCTCAGGGGCAGAGTAAGACCGGTTTTGGCACACTGGGTACGTGGATAGCCACTTCAGCAGTGATCCCAACAACAAGCACTTTACTGGGAAAGCTTCTGCATAGACAACTTTAGAAGTTTAAAGTGCCTTCTAAGAGGGCTGAAGAGAGATTTAGGGTGTCTACCCGGTGGGATTTGAGAAATCAGCAGAGGGCTCTAGTCGTATCAGCACTGTGATTAACATCTCATACCCCAGAAGACCACGTGTTGCCCAGACAATATTCAACATCATATAGATACTGCTTTGTTTTTGGTTGTGTATTTTTGTTTATTTGGTTGTTTTTTTTGTTTATTTTGATGTTGATGTTGTTTTTTAATTTCAACCTTTTCCATACAGATTTTTTTCTTTCTCAATTTTTCTAGTGTAATTACAATTTCCCATTGCTGCCTTTTTCAATAACTAGAACTTCATTTTTGCTAGTGTTTCTACCCCTATTATTTGGTTTTTTACCCAATTTTATCCCGTAAAGTTTTCTGTTTGCTTGTTTTGGTTTGATTTATAGCATTTTTGTCTTTCCTCTCTACTTGGTAGAGGAGGGATACTGTGTCCGATCAGGTTAGCAAAGAGCTGCTGACCTCAAGGGAACCACCCAACTGGGCACCCCCAGAGGTTGGGTTTTTTTTTTTAAGATTGTGTCAAAGTACCCTACTGTACACCTATATGGCTCTGTCTCCCTCTTTCTGTGCCTCTCTTCTTTTTGTCAATATTGCCTTTTGCCTACCCCCTCTCCTTTCTCTATTTTTTTTTTTTCCTTCTTTCTTTCGTTCTTTTATCCCTTCTTGATCTTCAACCTTCTCATTCTTCTGGTCCTGCACCAAAAGGACTCATCAAAACCTTAGTCCAGAGGCACGGAAACTTAAAGAGCAAGAGGAAGTGAAAGGAAAATTAGGGCAAGGGAACAGATAAAAGAAATCACTCATGAGGAAGAATCAGCAGAAAACTCCAGGCAACATGAAGAACCAGTCCAGAACAACCCCTCCCAGAG
Organism: Loris lydekkerianus; assembly: GCA_963574355.1. NCBI lineage: Eukaryota > Metazoa > Chordata > Mammalia > Primates > Lorisidae > Loris > Loris lydekkerianus. Next base: position 512 of record CAUYPK010039563.1, on the reverse strand, counting down.
ACCATGAGGTAGCTACTGCAGAGGGTTCCACCTATAAAGAAATGTTAGGAATGACAGAAAGGGAATTTAGAATACACAGGATGAAAACAATGAAGGAAACTGCTAATAAAGTGGAAAATAACCAAAAGGAAATCCAAAAACAGAATCAAGTAAGAGATGAATGATATGAAGAATATAGAAAGGATATAGCGGAGCTGAAGGAATTGAAGCAATTAGGGAACTTAAAGATGCAATGGAAAGTATCAGCAACAGGTTAGACCATGCAGAAGAAAGAATTTCAGAGGCAGAAGACAAAGTTCTTGAGATAACTCAGACAGTAAAAGAGGCAGAAAAGAAGAGAGAGAAAGCAGAATGTTCACTGCCAGAATTAATGGGACTTTATGAAGCGTTCCAACATACGAGTTATAGGAATCCCAAAAGGGGAAGAAGAATGCCCCAGAGGAATGAAAGCTATACTAGAGAATATTATAAATGAAAATTTCCCAAATATCACCAAAGATTCTGACACACTG